>CM066736.1:137328702-137439702 GCA_033961575.1 Aselliscus stoliczkanus
TAGCACCTGGCACTGTGCTGAGCTTTTTTCCTGACAGTACGTGGTCAGGACATGTCATTGACAGGCCTCTGGGAGCGGTCTTTTTAGGTCAAGGTCACAATCATTTAGAATGTCCATCAGGAAGGAGTATGTCATCAGATTGTTTAGAAAAACTCTCTCTTGGTGATAATGAAAAGCAGTCCACTTTTATCCCATATTGGTGTCATTTCTAGATTCACCCAGACAGTGCCCCCCTTGGTGCCCGCCCTGTGGGGACACCCCACTGCTTCACCCTGGGCACCCTGCTGGGTGTCGGAGCGTCTCCCCTATTCTGGCCACTGCATTGGATGGAGATGTAAAAATGCCAAACCATTACTTTTATCCCCCGAGATTAAAAAAAAAATAAGTAGAATGATGGAGTTACATAAGTATTTTGAAGGTAAAGGAAGATTGGAGACTCAGAAAGAACTTAGGCAACCGAATAGATTAAATTGCCCACTTGGGACTTCTGGTAAAATGGCGCAATAGACAGACGTTGTGCTAACTGCCTCCCAGGATCACACCAAAATTACAACCAAATTATACAGCATTCAACCCTTGAGGTCCCCGGAACACTGGAGGAACAGAACCACTAAACGAAGAACTTAAAGAGGAAGCCGTGTCTGGTCTGGTAGGACGGGCAGAGACGAGAGAGGGCAAACCTCGTGAGGGAGGTCCCAGCTGTGGAGAGGCTTCTCTGGTTGGGGGAGAGACCCTCTGGCCACACTCCAAGCTCACCAGCCCAGAGTTTTTTTGCCGGGAAGAGAAGTTTTAAGATAGCCGGCAGTAAATTAGTGAGGACTCTCTTTGCTCAGCTCAGTGAGGCTAAGAGCGACTGGAGAATCAGTGGGGCCGGCGCCTGGGCTTGCTCGCCGGTGAGCACTTACCTGGTTCCTGGTGGAGGGAGTGGCTGTGTGAGCCGACGATCCCGGGAGCCTGCGGGGACGGACTGAGCTGAGCACCTTTGGTGCAAAGGCTGGAGGTTTTTGGACGGTTATTCCCGTGGTGTGGGGCCTGCACGCGAGTGGTGTAAGGAGGTCGCCATTTTGTCAAGCTTGGGCCCTCCCACGAAGGATCAGGTCGGAGACGTAATTGGTCTGGTGGAATTGGCGCAGAAGTCCGTGTGTGTGTGCATACGCGCGCCTGCGGCCTTGGATCCCCACCCTTCACCCAGCTTATACTGTGTTGCCAGGGAAATGCAGAGCATGTGCCCTCCGGCTCCAACAGGCTGCTCACTGAGACCCGGGAGTGCGCAAGCCGCCTCGGATCCCCACCCTCTGCTCGGCTTGTGCTGTGTTGCCAGGGAAACGCCTAGTGGGAGTGATCTGGCTCCAACAGGCTGCTCACTGAGACGCGGAAGTGCGCAAGCCGCCTCGGGTCCCACTCTCCGCACTCCACTTGCAGAGTTGCCGGGCTGGTGATTGGTTGTCGGGCTGCTCAGCCTGATCTGCGAGCGGCTGATTGGGGACAGGCTGAGACTGGGAATTTTCCTGGGAGTGTTGGGCCGTGAGCTGTGTGCCTGTGTGATCCAGCCAGGGCTCTCCTGGTGATCTATCTAATACATCAAAGCAATCCCAGAGCGACAGCCACAATGGGGAAACAAAGAAACATGTCACAAGTAAAAGATCAGAAGAAACCTCCAGAAATGGAACCAAATGAAACAGAGGGATCCAACCTTCCAGAGACAGAGTTTAGAACACTGATGATAAGAATGTTTAAGGAACTTAGTGAGGACATAAAGAAAGATAAGGAAACCATAAAAAACAACCTGTTAGAACTAAAGAATACAATAACTGAAATGAAGAACACACTCGAAGGAATCACCAGTAGAGTAGATGAAGCAGAGGAGCGGATCAGCGATTTGGAAGATAAAATAGCAGAACTCACCCAGTTGGCACAGCAAAAAGGCCAAAGAATAAAAAACAATGAAAATAGTTTAAGAGTCCTATGGGACAAGGTGAAGCGCAACCACCATCGAATCATAGGGATACCAGAAGGAGAAGAGAAGAAGCAAGGGGTCGAGAATGTATTTGCAAAAATAATGACTGAAAACTTCCCCCACCCTGGTGAAGGAAATCAACATACATGCCCAGGAAGTGCAGAGGGTTCCCAACAAGCTGAACCCAAACAGGTCCACACCAAGACACATCATAGTCAAAATGGCAAAGGTTAAAGACAGACACAGAATCCTAGAGGCTACAAGAGAAAGACAGCAGGTTACATACAAAGGAACTCCTGTTAGACTAACAGCTGACTTGTCTACAGAAACTCTGCAGGCCAGAAGGGAGTGGCAGGAGATATTCAAAGTGACACAAAATAAAGGCCTACAACCAAGATTGCTCTACCCAGCACGGCTATCACTTAAAATTGAAGGAGAAATAAAGAGCTTCTCAGAAAAGAATAAGCTGAAGGAATTCATTACCAACAAGCCAGCATTGCAAGAAATGTTAAAAGGGCTTTTTTAAACAAAAGAACGGGGTAAACATGCTAACCCAGAGAGACAATTTAAGAAGATTGAAGTCGTATCAAGCAGATATAAAGGAAAAACTGATGGTTGCTGGCTGGGAGGGAGTGGGGAAGAGGGAGAGGGGAAGGTTTTGGACAGTGTATGTGGGACTACAATGTTGCCGCAGAGATATGGGGGCAGTTCTGGGAATGTAATTGACAATGTTGTGAAGAGACTATTATGTTGCGAGAAATAAGTCAGTCGGAGAAGGACAGGTACCATGTGATCTGACTTGTGTGTGGAGTCTGAAGAGCTGAGTGAACGATCAAAGTAAACAGACTCGTAGATGTAGAGGAAAAACTGAGGGTTGCTAGTTGGGAGGGTGGTGGGGATGGGGCGGAAGGGGAAGGGATTAGATAGCATAAATAGACAACTACAATATTGCCACAGGGATAAGAAACACAGTTCGGGAATACAATAATGTAAAAATTTTGTGGCATGTCAGATAGTCACATGTCTTGTTAGGCCACTTCATGGATGGAGTAGAGGCTTGATCATTGCACTGTACACCTGAAGCTGACGTTGTATATTATTGTATGCCAACTGCAACTGAATATATGGATGGTCACGGGATGTGGAGTATACTGTGGAGGGGAGTCAGGGGAGTTGTGATGGATATGTATGATATGTTGGGGGAGTGGGGTGGCGAACTGGGGGAGGGGGTTTTTACTTTGGGGGGTAAAGAGTTTAACTATTGCCTTGTGTTGTACACCTGAAACTAATAAAAAATAAATAAAAAATAAAAAATAAATAAATAAATAAATAAATAAATTGCCCACTTGGCCCTGTCTCTGCACAGCGTGTTTCCCAAAACTACACAGTCCAACAACTGAATAACATACTTTAAATAGTTATTTTTAATTGCATTTGATATGCATAGAAATATGCAGTGTGCAGCAGTTGTTAAATCCTGTTTAGTCTCTCTTCAATTTCTCTTACTTCTTAGGTCTGTACTCAAATCTCTCTCTCTCTCTCTCTCTCTCTCTGTCTCTCTCTCTCTCTCTCTCTCCACTGCTCCTCTTTCCAACTTCCCGTATCATTTATGTTTCGTGGAATCTGGATAAAATTAACTGTAGCAAGACAGTGCTCATACTAGTTAAGCCTCGTTTTAGTTTTTGCAAATGGGAGAATTCACATTTTAGCAGCTGAAAAGCTAAGATTGACCTAACAAATTTACTCAATATTGATGTAACTACACCAAGTTTGAAAGCAACATGAGGACTTTAACATTACAGAAATGGCCTTTATAAACAAAGTTACCGTTTCCTTATCTATCCAACCTATGAAGTGTTGTACCAACAAGACCGCCTTCCCATAGGTTTTTACTACGTACATAGATGATTCTTTCGCTTCAGACAAGGTGAAAACAACCAATGTTCACACCCAGAAGAAAGAAAAGTTAATTCAGAAATTATCAAATTCTAAAGCTTGAGATGATGTAACAGCAGAAATCGGTTACAGACAACCCTTTCTTAGGCCCCTTCCCGAAGTAGTGCTGTAGGAAGTTACAGTGTTGACCCAAAGAACACGCAGGTTTCTCATTAAACTTTATTTACTGGGTCTCAAAATACTGTTACAGATTTTTGGTGAAGTTGTCTTCATTTTAAAAGCTAATAACTTGAAAGCTCCCATGCAAAATACTCCAAAAGATCCATAGAACATTCTCCTGTCCTTCTGAAGGATTTACAATGTATGTAATCATTCACCAGTCTTTTATTATTAAACTTCAAAGGCCAATCGAGGCAGTTTTTTGTTTGTTTTTTGTTTTTTTAAATTGGGGATTTGGGGAAGGGGAACAGCATTGGGGAATCAGGGAAGGGGACAGACAAGTTGCTTTCTTTTTGTTCTTCAGTCTAGTTGTGGAGGACATTGCTTCACTGGCCCATGTTGGTATCGTCATTGCGCTCTTCCCCGATGAGGCAGATCGGTGGCCGGCCTCTGGATGGTCGCTCACCAGGGCTACAGGCAGCTCACACTGGCTGCCCGCCACTCACTGTAGCCTGTGGCAGCCCACTGCCCAGCCTACACTGTTGCTGGGGCTCGTGCAGCCCAGCTCCATGTGGAGCTGTTGTTAGCTGTAGGGGTAGTGTCACTGGCCCTCATATGTGGGATCGAAACCGGGGCTGCTGGTGTCCCAAACCAGCTCTTAAACAATGTGCCACTCGGCCAGCCTGAGACAAACAGTTTTGAGACCCTTTATCCACCACCAGTTAAAATTGCAGTGGCAGGTATTGGGGATAATATTCATTTAGGCTTCTGAACTTTATGTGCAGACTTGGTGACCCTGCTGTCTCCAGCTGCCTTCTTGTCCACTGCTCTGATGACACCCACAGTGAACGTCGGTCTCATGGTACATACAGCAAAACAGCCCAGGGTGGGTAGTCAGAGAAGCTCTCAGCACACATAAGCTGGCCAGAAACTACATCAATAATGGCAGCATCAAGAGATTTTAAAAACTTTGGGCCATTTTGCAGCTTTTATTTTCCCCTGAATGACGATCAATCTTCTCCTTCATCTCAGCAAATTTGCAAGCAATGTGAGTTGGTGACAATGGAGCACTGTACACATCCAGCACTGACTTGGCCTGGGAGGGTTGCATAATCACCTGAGCCGTGAAGTCAGCAGCTATAAACTAGTTAGACATTTGTGTTGCTACCAGCCACATTGCCACAACAAATGTCTTTGACACACATTCTTGACATTAAACCACATTGTCCCCAGGAAGAGCTTCACTCCAAGCTCCATGGTGCATTTCAACAGACTTTGATTCAGTCATGTTGACCACCATACCGGGTCTGAGAACACCAGCCTCCATTCGGCCCACAGGGACAGTGCCAATACCACCAATTTTGTAGACAGCCTGGAGGAGCAGACACAAAGGCTTGTCAATTGGACAAGCTGGTGGCAGGTCGCGATCCAGAGCTTCAAGCAGCGTGGTTCCACTGGCATTGCCATCTTTATAGTGATTTTCCATTCCTTGAACCAAGGCATGTTAGCACTCGGCTCCAGCATGTTGTCACCATTCCAACCAGAAATGGGCACAAATGCTGCTGTGTCAGGGTTGTAGCCAATTTTTTTAAAGTGGGTGCTGACTTCCTTCACAGTTTCCTTGTATCTCGTTTGGCTCTAAGGTGGCTCCGTGGATCCATCTTCTTAACACCAACACTTAGTTGTTACACACCCAGTGTGGAAGCCAGAAGGGTGTGATCATGGGTCTGTGCATTCCGGGAGAGAGCCGCTTCAAATTCACCAACACAGGCAGCAACAATCAGGACAGCACCGTCAGCCCGAGATGTGCCAGCAATTGTGCTTTTGATAAAGTCTTTGTGTCCTAGAGCATCAAGAATGGTCAAATAATACTTGCTGGTGTCAAATTTCCACAGGGAGGTATGAGAGGAGATATCTCAGTTCAGTTTCAGTTAACCCAAGACCCAGGCATACTTGAAGGAGCCGTTGCCCATTCCAGCAGCTTCCTTCTCAAAGTTTAGAATTGTACACTTGAACCGTATGTAATTTTACTAACACTGTTGAGCCAATACATTTTAAAGAAAAAATTTTTTGTGATTTTTTTTTTCCTGACTCCACCACATTTATAGATCAGATGGCCAGCAGTGGCAGGCTTGCCTGAATCTACGTGTCCAAGACGACAATGTTGATTTGAGTGTTTTCCTTTCCCATTTTGGCTTAGAGTTAGCAGTGGTTTACATGACTCCTGTGTTCCGGTGGCTTAGAAACATTCGAAGAAGCTCTAATGTGTCTTTCTCAGTGGGTAGAGTAGCATTGTTTACATCTTCCCAAGTCTCTTAATGTCTGGCTCAATAGAAGACAGCTGGATTCACATATTTGTTTCTTAACTCCAATGCAGTATCACATGTCATATATCCTCTGGAAAATTGTACTCTGCACTTGTGAGAGAATAAGAATGACCAAGGAAAATAAATCTTAATATTGTTGTTAAAATAGTTTTGTTTTCAAAGACCCCCTGAGTCACGGGGTCCCCTGAGCAGTCCCAGAACTGCTGTTGTGTATCAATGTGTATATAGTGAATTCCTCCTCTGCGTACCAAGGAGATGAAGGCTAGCGAGGAGCCTTGGCTTAAAATAAGGTAAACACAGAAAGAGGACTCCAGAAACAAGTGTCCACTTCAACTTTGAAACCTTTCATCAGCAGTATCACCTCAACAGATGAATATAGAAGGCCTCATAATTATATGAACAGATGAAAGTTATTTGATAAAATCTGGTGATCTTTCTTAGTAGAAATTCCAAATAAATTAAGAATGGAAGAAAACTATTTGGAACAAATGAAATCAATTGTGAAAGTCAACAGTAATATTATATAACAGTACAATAATGAGTGTTAAAGTTACTTCTATTAAAAGCAGGGGGAAACTGCCTGATGTATATATTATTGTTAGCCAACACTGATTTGTCAGTTCTAATTGTCACACCAAAATAAGAAAATGAAATAATCATGAATATTTCCAAAGAAGAGATAAAAAAAACTTTCATTTGCAGACATTATGAGTCTGTTACCAACAGACAGGAAGCATGCTCACAGAGTAGCACTAGCAGTATTAAAAAACTAAGATGAGATTCTTTGTAAGTGTCTGGATAGATGCTCAATACACCAGTCCTGACAATTAGGTTTGGGACCTTGCTGCAGCAACGTTGCCAACTTGTTTTTGATATCAGAGGGATTATTCATTATGAATTTGTACCAACTGGACAAACAGTTAAGCACGTTTACTGTTTGGAAGTGCTGAAAAAGCTGCCTGAAAAAGTTAGACGACCTGAACTTTTCAGCACTAACTCATGTTTCTTGCATCATGACAATGCACCAGCTCCCACGGCACTGGTCTGTGAGGGAGCTTTTAGCCAGTTAACAAATAACTGTATTGGAACACACGCCCTACTCACCGGACATGGGCCCAAAGGACTTCTTTCTTTCCCTGAAGATAAAGGAAAGAGTGAAAGGAAGACATTTGGATGACATTCGGGACATTAAGGGTAATATGACGACAGTGCTGATGGCCATCCAGAAAAAGAGTTCCAAAATTGATTAGAAGGGTGGGCTAGGTGCTGGCATCGGTGTACACCTTCCCATGGGGAGTACTTCGAAGGTGAGCATAGTGATATTCAATAATGAGGTACGTTGCACTTCTTCTAGGATAAGTTCAGGGCCTTAAGTGTCAGACCTCGTACAAAAATACCACTGCTTATTTTCAAATTCAAAGTGAAAACTCGTATTGCTGGGGCTAAATGTATTTGCAATGAACAAATCATCACCAGTGATTTGTGGAGGGGCCAGGGTATCCAGGAAGAGTACATGGTGTGGCTGAGTCATGTGACCACGCCCGTGATGGGTGATGGTGGAGGAAGTCAAAGTGAACCTGGGTGAAGGGTCTTTGAACTTCACATTGTGTCTGAAATGGCACCTAGACTGGATTCCCAGCATCAGGAAAGGCACAAGTAGGGCACTGGACACAGTGAGTAGCTAATGGAAAATTCCAGAGCAAACGAAGCATTTCTGCTTTTCTTTAGTTTCTTTCCATATATACGACCCAGAAAGAGATTAGCCATCACAGGACAATTGCGTTATGGCAAGAGTTGGCCAACAGACAACGGAAACAATCTCTGATGCCTAATGGTCTATCCATGTCGTGGGCCTCCCTTTGAGCTCACAGTTTGTGGTAAGGGGACTGAGCACATGTTGGGTGTACGAGGGCTGCTGGCAGTTGGTCTGGGGGAGTAGAGAGGAGTGGCTCCATCAGCCCACAAGCTTCCCTGAGGAGCGCAGGGCTGAATCTTGTGGTCTCATGCCTGCACGACAAAAATGGAAGGAGGAATAACATGGCTCATGGAGTTTGTGAGAAAGGTACATTGCTGATTTGGGTATCATCGGAGATGCTCACGGCTTTGGGTAAAGATATGTATTTCAATTTTTGATACTTCTGAAATATATGAAGTCAAATGTTATTGATCAATACATCTCTTAATGAGATGAATGAGGCCTGCTTGATTTTATGTATCCACAGATAATATCACTTATTGCCAAAATGAGGCAATTTTCGTCATGGTTGTCATCTTTATAGAAGAAACATCTGAAAATACTTGTCATGTGATTGTGCAGATGCGACAAGCATAATGTTTGCGGTAGTGATGTCACTCTATTCTTTGGATTCCTCTAGGATATGGGAGAAAAATGAAATTGTGATCTATCACTCAAAATTATTTTGAATGATTTATCCGCCATGGCTCACTTATGTTCCTCTTTGATTTTATTCAAAGCAAGGAATCAGAAACCACTCTGTATGACATACTTTGTGTAAAATACTATTTTGGATTATTTTTGAGGAGTCTATGGACTTGTACACGCAGATCAATGCTGTGTAAGACCTGATGGGTGGTAGGTATGCTCTTTGTCTTAGGAAACGGGCACAAGAATGTTTATGAGAGAGGAGGTGGGAAATGTGAACCAGTGTAACCAGGTGATACGTGTATTGGAAAAGTATACGTGGTCATGAAGACCCAGAAGTGACGTCCTCCGTGTTTCCATCCCCACACACGGGTTAACCAGTCAGACTTAGCCAGAAGAAGCCCTGGAATTCCACCTCTGCCAAAAGGATGTTTGTCAGCAGTGCATCCTGCTGAGGACAAGAGCCCAGAGGCCCTGGGCCTTGGGAGAAATAATACCTCCCCCCACCTCCTGCACCCTTAGTTCCAATATTCAGTATTTAGGGTTTGAAAAATCACAATAACAGTCACCCTGATGTGATCATAAAACAAGAAATGAGGTTATTGGAAAGTAAGTATCTCATTTTTCTCTCCTAACTGAGAGAACCCAATGGAACCACAGCCAAATTCTGAAGCACGCTTTGTTAGTGTTTAGGATGAGACACATTCCTTGTTTGCTGAGTCAGTTAGACTCAGTTTGATATTTGTCTTTGGGATTCAGGGGATTTATTTTGTTTGCCTTCCACTTTTTCTTTCGTGTTCCATAATTGTAGTGGCCGATGTTCACTGCCAGACAGTGTGCTGAGCATTTTTAGGGCATTAATTTCTTTATCCTGACACCAATCCTGTATGACATAGGCTATTTTTATCACCCTTATTTTACAGATGAGGAAACTGTGGGAGGGAGGGAGGGTTGGCAACTTGCTGAAGAACCCACAAGTAGAAAGTTTCAGAGCTGTGCTTAAATTCAGGAAGCCTGGCTCTAAATATGGGCTTTTCCTCACTACTCAATAAATGAATCCATTCCAATTATGAAAGATCCAACAACACTTCAGAATTCAGAACAAGGTGCAAAACAGCCTGATCAGGATTCTGGTGTGGGCCGGATAGAAACTGTAGAACATTTTGAGAATAGTTGACATCTTTAAATTTTCTAATGTTTCCTTCAGGATCAAGGTGTGTGTCTCAGTGCTTTAGAAATTTGTGGTGTCTGTGAGTAAAGTTCCATGGTTTTGCCCTTCAAGCTCTGTGTGTGTCAGTTGTGTAAACGTCAGTAGACTTTTGTTGCTGCTAATGTCCCTAGGGCCAATGGTGTCATTTTCCCCACTGCAGCATGTCATGGTGATACAGGATGATAGGAAAGCGATAGTTGCTTAAGTGTCAAACTTGTATGCAGCTACATAATGAGCTTTCATCTGTTCTAACAGTTATTTTCACTGGATTATCTAAATTTCTCTGATAGGTGATCATCTTATCTTTATATTGCGACCCATTCATTGAATCATTTCTTAATCCCATCTTCCTCCCTCATTTGAAGGGTATGTTCTCAACTAGATGTTTGTTTCTGTTTTTCAATAGTCTTTATTTTTAGAGCAGTTGTAGGTTTGCAGAGAAGTTGGGCAGAGCATACTGAGTTCCCATAGGCCCTTTGTGTCCGTGCAGGAAGAGCCTTCGCCCCTGTCAGCCCCATCGGCACCATACCCCTGGGGGACACTGTTACCAAGGAGTATAATTGCTGATTGTATGGTAAGATGGTGGTCACTTTTGCAAGAAACTGTCCAACTGCCCTCCAAAGTGGCGACACCATTTTGCATTCCCACCAGCATTGAATGAGAGTTCCTGTTGCTCCACGTGCTCACCAGCATTCTTGCTGTCAGTAAGTGACTTTTTGAAACAGAAAAGAAGAAAATGGAAATGAAGAGAGGCAGATGAAGGAAATGGGATGGGTCATCAAGCAGAGAATTCAGTTGATTCAGAAACGGAGATGCAAGCAGCGGGGATAGAATTTTATTGTCATCTACCTGCATTCCATCGGACATGTCCCCACTACCAGACACCCCGACTGAAAGTACCGTTTTGTATGGTACCTTTCTCATGCCACCAGTGCCCAGGCTGGACCTACTCGCTTCCAAAATGTACAAGTTTGAGCTAGTTTCTTACTTTCTGCAAGTGAGTTGATCAACTGTGAACATGGGAATGTAATAGCTATTGATTTGTAGCAGTGGCTGAATGTGACAGATTTGTTTGCACATCGCATGACCATTGTAACAATGAAAAATATTGCTCCTCTTCTCATTTTCATGATTCTTCTTAGCTTCAGATGGTTGGCAACCCAAAGGACCCATATAAACGATGCATTACAATGATGTGTTTCCAGATGTAATCAGCTCACTGTTGTTTTGATGACTTGATGTTCATTTAATATTGTATTTTCCCTCCTCTCAGGCCCTGGTAACCACTATTGTACTCTCTGTTTATATGGACCTGACTACCGTAGAGACCTCATCGGTAGGAATCATACAGTGGTGGGTTGTTGTTTTTTGTGACTGACCTATTTTACTTATTGTCCTGTCCTCAAGTTTCATGTGTGTTGTAGGATGTGACAGGATTTCCTTATATTATAAGGCTGACTCACATTCCACTACATGCATGTATCACACTCTGTTTATCCATCATCTGTCCCTGGACACTTGGGCCACTTCCACCTTTCAGCTGTTCTGAATAATGCCGGTATGAACACAGGTGTGCAAATACGTGTTTGAGACCCTGCTTTTAATTCTTTGGATCTAAACTCAGAGGTGCATTTGAAGGATCACATCGCAATTCTGTGTTTAATTTGAAAGCCCTCCAGCTTCTTTCCACAGTGGCTGCACCCTTTTACATCCCCACTGAACATGCACAAGTGTTCCCAGCTCTCCACAGCCTTGCGAACACTTGTAATTTTAATTTTAATTTTTTGGATAGTTGCCATGATACCGAGTGTGAAAACTCCATATGAGGTTTTTTCCACTAATAATAATAATAATAAAAATCCATATGATTTTGACTTGAGATTTGAAACACAACAAGAAAGCACCAGGGCTAAAACTCTAGGTGTGTCTCACCTCAGCCATCTACTCTGTCTCCGCTGCCACAGAGTGAAATGGAATTGGCTTGCTTTGGCCCATCCTGTCTCTCCAGTCACAAAGCCGCACCTCTGTCTTCCACCACGTCCTCCTGTATGTTTCAGGGTGACCTGGGTTCCTATGTTCCTCAAAGTGACATGGTTTAAGCTGTCTTGTCGTCCCTCATGCTGCTGCCTCGGATCCCTCCTCCCAGCGTTTCTTCATGACAAAATTCTGTTTCTCCTGAGTGGCTGTCAAGCATGCTGCTCTGTAACCAGGCTATTTGCTAAAGCCTTTCCTCAGAACTGTCATGGCGCCATGCCCAAATTTTCCATAGAGCACCCCGCTTATGGTTGGGGAGAGGCAGAGGACCAGCCCTGTGGGCGCTTCCACTGCTGGGTACCTGATGCCCCCAGTGTGATCCTCCTAATGGACAAGGGAAACTGAACAGGAGCTTCTTTTGATCGAAATAGCACTTGAGAGAACTTCCGGTAAAATGGCGCAATAGACAGACGCTGTGCTAACTGCCTCCCAGGATCACACCAAAATTACAAGGAAATTATACAGCATTCAACCCTGGAGGTCCCCGGAACACTGGAGGAACAGAACCACTAAACGAAGAACTTTAAGAGGAGGCCGAGTCGGGTCTGGTAGGACGGGTGGAGACAGGAGAGGGCAAACCCAGTGAGGGAAGCCCCAGCCGTGGGAAGCTTCTCTGGTTGGGGAAGAGACCCTCCGGCCGCACACCAAGCTCACCAGCCCAGAGTTCCTTTGCCGGGAAGAGGAGTTCCAAGATAGCGGGCAGTGAATTATTGAGGCCTCTCTTTGCTCAGCTCAGTGAGGCTGAGAGCAGCTAGAGAATCAGTGGGGCTGGCACGTGGGCTTGCTCGCCGGTGAGCACTTACCTGGTTCCTGGTGGAGGCAGTGGCTGTGTGAGCCGACGATCCCGGGAGCCTGCGGGGACGGACTGAACTGAGCACCTTTGGTGCAAAGGCTGGAGGTTTTTGGATTGTTGTTCCCGTGGTGCGGAGCCTGCACGCGAGTGGTGTAGGGAGGGCGTCATTTTGTCGGGCTTGGGCCCTCCCATGGAGGATCAGGACCGAGACCTCATTGGTCTGGTGGAATTGGCGCAGAAGTGCGTGTGTGCGTGTGTGCATGCGGCGCATGTCGCCTTGGATCCCCACCCTCGGCTCTGCTTATACTGCGTTGCCAGGGAAACGCTGGGCGGGTGCCCTCCGGCTCCAACAGGCTGCTCACTGAGACGCTGAGACGCAGGAGTGCGCAAGCCACCTCGGGTCCCCACTCTCCACACTGCACTTGCAGAGTTGCCAGGTTGGTGATTGGTTGTCGGGCTTCTCGGCCTGATCTGCGAGCGGCTGACTGGGACAGGCTGAGACTAGGATTTTTCCTGGGAGTGTTGGGCTGTGAGCTGTGTGCCTGCGTGATCCAGCTAGGGCTCTCTTGGTGATCTATCTAATACATCAAAGCAATCCCAGAGCGACAGCCACAATGGGGAAACAAAGAAACATGACACAAGTAAAAGATCAGAAGAAACCTCTAGAAATGGAGCTAAATGAAACAGAGGGATCCAACCTTTCAGAGACAGAGTTTAGAACACTGATGATAAAAATGTCTAAGGAACTTAGTGAGGACATAAAGAAGGATAGGGAAACCATAAAAAACAACCTGTTAGAACTAAAGAATACAATGACTGAAATGAATAACACACTCGAAGGAATCACCAGTAGAGTAGATGAAGCAGAGGAGCGGATCAGCGATTTGGAAGATAAAATAGCAGAACTCACCCAGTTGGCACAACAAAAAGACCAAAGAATAAAAAACAGTGAAAATAGTTTAAGAGCCCTATGGGACAAGTTGAAATGCAACCACCTTGAAATCATAGGAATACCAGAAGGAGAAGAGAAGATGCAAGGGGTCGAAAAGGTATTTGAAAAAATAATGACTGAAAACTTCCCCACCCTGGTGAAGGAAATCAACATACATGCCCAGGAAGTGCAGAGGGTTCCAAACAAGCAGAACCCAAACAGGTCCACACCAAGACACATCATAGTTAAAATGGCAAAGGTTAAAGACAGAGACAGAATCCTAGAGGCTGCAAGAGAAAGACAGCAGGTTACATACAAAGGAACTCCTGTTAGACTAACAGCTGACTTGTCTACAGAAACTCTGCAGGCCAGAAGGGAGTAGCAGGAGATATTCAAAGTGACACAAAATAAAGGTCTACAACCAAGATTGCTCTAGCCAGCACGGCTATCACTTAAAATTGAAGGAGAAAGAAAGAGCTTCTCAGAAAAGAATAGGCTTAAGGAATTCATTACCACCAAGCCAGCATTGCAAGAAATGTTAAAAGGGCTTTTTTAAACAAAAGAAAGGGGTAAACAAGCTAACCCAGGGAGACCAGGAATACAAATACAAAATGGCAATATATATGCACCTATCAATAATCATTTTAAATGTGAATGGGCTAAATGCTCCAATTAAAAGATAGATAGTGGCTGAGTGGATAAGAAAATAGGACACATGTATATGCTGTTTACACATGCAATAAGATATTTCATGCAAATGGAAATGAGAAAAAAAAGCTGGAGTACCAATACTCATTTTGGACAAAACAGACTTTAAAATGACTACAATAAAAGACAAAGAAGGGCACTATAACCCTAGTAAACAGCTATGCACCCAACATAGGAACTCCTAATTACATATAACAGATTTTGACAGACATAAAGACAGAGATCAACAGTAACACTATCATAGCAGGGGACTTCAACACCGTTGTCACCAATGGACAGACCCTTTAGACAGAAAATCAACACAGAAAGAGGGGCCTTAAATGATACTTTAGACCAGCTGGACTTCATTGATGTTTTTAGAGCATTTCACCCTGAAAAAACAGAATATACATTCTCCTCAAGTACACATGGGATGTTTCCCAAGATAGACCATGTTAGGCCACAAAACAAGTCACAGTAAATTTAAGAAGATTGAAGTCATATCAAGCAGATATAAAGGAAAAACTGATGGTTGCTGGCTGGGAGGGAGTGGGGAAGAGGGAGAGGGGGAAGGTTTTGGACAGTGTAGGTGGGACTACAATTTTGCCGCAGGGATATGGGGGCAGTTCTGGGAATGTAATTGATAATGTTGCGAAGAGACTATTATGTTGCGTGAAATAAGTCAGTCGGAGAAAGACAGGTACCATGTGATCTGACTTGTGTGTGGAGTCTGAAGAGCTGAGTGAACGATCAAAGTAAACAGACTCGTAGATGTAGAGGAAAAACTGAGGGTTGCTAGTTGGGAGGGGGGTGGGGATGGGGGGAAGGGGAAGGGATTAGACAGCATAAATAGACAACTACAATATTGCCACACAGATATGAAACACAGTTCGGGGAATATAATAATGTTGTAAAAATTTTGTGGCTTGTCAGATAGTCACATGTCTTGTTAGGGAGATCACTTCATGGATGGAGTAGAGGCTTGATCACTGCACTGTACACCTGAAGTTGATGTTGTATAGTATTGTATGCCAACTGTAACTGAATATGTGGATGGTCACGGGATGTGGAGTATACTGTGGAAGGGAATCAAAGGAATTGTAATAGGTATGTATGATATTGGGGGGAGTGGGGTCGCGAACTGGGGGAGGGGGGTTGTCACTTTGGGGGGTAAAGAGTATAACTATTGCATTGTGTTGTACACCTGAAACTAATAAAAAAATAAATAATTAAGAAAAGAAATAGCACTTGATTTGATTGCAAATCTCTCTTGATACTGTTGGAAACATTAGGTTAGAGAAGGAACATTTTTGGGGACAGGTAGACTTCTTCTTGGCAGTGTTTTCTCTTGGAATATGGAAAATCGCTGATTTCTTTCACCCTAACCCTATTAGTGGTTTGTTTATTCAGATTCCTCATTTTTCTCTGTGAATATTGCATGATTCTCTCTCAGTGCCAGTCATGATGCTGAGTAAAGGTGAGCCAAACCAGACACTGCCTTGCAGTTAAGGAGCTAAATTCCAGGGGGGTTCCCATGAATTCGCTGATTATGCATTTGTAAAACTACGACCTCGGTTTTTGCTACAAAGGAGAGGTGCATGTTGCCAGCAACACCTAGCTTGGAACAAGTCACCTGGGTATGTGACATGGGTGGATGTCATCAGCCCTCAGTGAGGAAGGGAGGGCTAGATGCCAGGCCTTGTGACCGGCCACGTCCTATGTGGGCAGGACTAGTGAGGCTCACTAGGTATAAACAGCCCTGGGCGCCCAGGCTCCTGAGTCCAGCTGCTAGGTGCTCATCGTTTGCTAAAGCTGAAAACTCAGAGCAAAACAAACCATGAGGCTGGCCTTCCCTGTCCTGCTGGTCACTCTGGCATTTTGCTGCTTCGAGGGTGAGTATCATTTCTAATGAGACCAGCATCAGCCCTGGTAAGTAACCTTCTCTGAACTAGGTGTCTTATTCGGAGAAGGAGGGGTCAAAGGATCAGTATCCAACCCTTTCCCACCACTTGTGACCCAGCCCCCCAAAAGCTCAGGGTTCATTGAATCAATTCCCAATACCCTGGAACTTTTATAAAGAAATCATTGCAGGCACATTTTAAGAGTTCTCCATCTGAAGCCTCACTCCTTGTGGGTGGTCGTGGTTTCAGAAACAAGAGGACATAATTAAATTTCAATGAGAATCACTGTTCTGCCACTTAGCAGCCTTGTTACCTTGAACAAAATGCTTAATCTGTCAAGTCTCCTCTTACTGGGTTTTACAGCTACCACCAAGAAAGGCCATTACAGTGGAGTAACGTTAAGTAGGGCCAGAGGCCAGCTCTAGGTACATGTGTGCAGTCGTTATCCAGTAGTCATCAGACTCTCTCCTGCCCAGGGTCTTGTAGGTGCCAGGTGAGTCCACAGCTGGTTAACTCATAGCTTCAGACTCACAAAGTGTTACAGCTGGACGGGTTTTAGTGCTCAGTTCAAGATGAGCCAGTGTTCTTCGATTCTGAATAATAAATGTTCAATGTGCTTCGCCAATAAGCAGCACTCTACCTACAAGCCCTGCTCCTCCTCTGAGAGCACGAGTGCAATGGGAGCAGAACCAGAGCAATCGCTAAGGCTCCATCGCCATTGCTCGTTCCTCCAACCACACTTTTGTGTGTCCCGTTGCCCTACATCCTGACCTAAACCTTTTGGAGTCTTTCTGTTTCATCTGACTTTCTGAACCTCTTTCTCCTCCCTGTGCTGTCTGATCAGGGTCAGATGGGAGCCTGGTAGGCACTTTCCAGGCTGCTGGTGGTTGCCGACTGACGGGATTGAGAATCCAGACGAGGAAAAGGGTTTACTTTGGGTCTCAGCGCGATTCCAGTGGGGCCAAAAACAAGTCCGAGTTCCCACCTCCCACCCTCTCTGAGGAATTCTGTACATCACTGCAGCATCAAAGACCTAATCATAGTTTTGTGTATGAGCTTCAGATGTGTTAAACGTATAAGCATATTCTTTTAACTTTTTACCTATGTGTGAACCAATGACAGAATCCTGTTGTTTAATTTAGCCTCCAAAGAGCATCTTCCAACACATAAGTTTTCCTGACCTCTGTCCAGATTTATTCCCCCTTTTCTGAACTCTGGTACGATCTGACTCTGCAATTCACTTGAAGATTGATGACTAAAATCTCTCCATCAATATCCAAGGCAAAAGAAGGTGTCATTCTGCTTACAGACCAACCTTCCTGTTTGAAATCTAGGGAGCATGAATTTCCACACAGCAGGAGCGTCCCGGAAAGCAGTGTGTGTCCTTTACGCAGAAGAAAAATTGCACGTTTTCCATAGCTCCCTAGCTCTGAGGCTAGCTCTGTGACCTTGAGCGAGCCATGACTCCCAGGGTTTGCATGTCATAGGCACAGTTGTGTTTTGAGATCATAAAACCCCTGGAGTTCCTGTCCAGTTGTAACATCAGAGAGCGTTGGGGGAAGTGTCTTTGCTCATATCAATTGTATTTCTTTTCCGTCTGATCCAGCCGTCGCAGAACCCTGTCCAGCCGTCGTTGGGGAATTGGGAAGCTTCTTAATGGGTCCTATGTCACTTTTCAAGTTGAGTCTTCCGCAATATGAGGCACCCAAAGAAGTTGAGGAAAGCGTGGTGCTAGTGAAGAAATGTATAGATGCTCTCCCCTTATCGGACAAAAGCCAATTTGCAATCATACTGGTAAATCCTTTCTTCTTTCTGCACAGAGGCTTCCGTCCAGTGCACAAAACTATACGGATTTGAATGAGATCACCACTTGCACTGCTGTCCTGCCTGGGGCCCTCCGTTTACCTGTGCTGGTTGAAATATTTCTTCTACATCATCATTCTGAGCAACAGCCTGTGTTAACGGGTCATGTCCAGGAGCAGTACGACTGACCTCTCCTTTCTCTCCTCTTGTATTTCAGAATGACATAGTGTTGGCATGTAACTCCTAGATTGAGAAACATCGTACACACCTCTGAGGATCCATGGTGACCTGATATTCCCTGGAAAATGTATAGGTTTCAACATCTTGCTTCAATAAATCACTCTCCCTGCACTGCTCTGTGTGTCTTGTTATCATCCAATAGTCCCTGGTCTGCAGCTGGGGTGGTTTCATCAGGAAGTGGCCACTGGGTGTTGTCAATAGTAGATTTCAGGGGTCAGCATCCGGTTACCCATGGTGGCCTGAGGTGCAGGGATCACAAGAGGAAATATTTGCTCAGGACCCTCCTGCACGACTTGACAGATTTCCCAGTCACGGGGCCATGAGCAAAAAGGACGGTTAGGGGTAAAAAGCAATCACAACGTTCCTGCTCCTGGGCTTGTACTGAGGTATGCCCGTAGCCCAACTATCTGGCCGGTCACATGGTTCCCACCAGCAGCATCAATACTATTCCATCCTTATCATAACCACACACAACCTGCCTGGTCCTCACCCTTCACTGTGGTTCAATCCTTGGATGGTCCCGTATAACTTGTTTTCTGTCCACTTCTCAATTTGTAGTGAATTCAGGGTTCAACCTCCAGTGAGCTCTCTTAGCTCTGCACACTCACAGTGCTCTTAACTCTCTACACCACTCAGCGACCCTCGGCTACTGCTTCCTCCATCACTCTCCCTAAAGCTACAGAAATAAGTGTCAGCTGCCATCTGGGCAATGCCACACGAGCAATCCACACTCATGTCAGGGGGGATGTATAAAATCTACACTGTGCCTCTCTCTGCCGATCCCTCTCCTCCATGACCCCCATCCAGGCTCAGGAACCGTGGATACAGCATAGTCCCGCATTCATTTCCAGGGTTTGCTACAACACACCAACACACTCTTGGTGGCTTGCCTTGTATTCTGAAAGTGTGGAGGACAAGGGTCTAAAATCCATAACAGTCCACTAAACTGTGTCAGGAGAACCACACTGGCTCTGGAAAGGCAAGATGAAAATCGTTCATGGCTTCTTCCAGCTTGAAGGCAGTGGCGTTTCTTGTCTTGTGCCCACATCACTCCAGTCTCTGCCCCGTGAAATGACCTTGTGTTTCCCTTTCTGTGTGTGCAGATGTTGCTGTGCCTCCTTCGTGTAGAATATAAGAGATGGTATTTGGAGGACACCAGAGGAAATTTCAGGATTATCCCCCTAATCAGAATCTGTATCTTTATCACATCTGCAAAATTCCTTCTTTGCCTTGGAGGGTAAATTAGAATTTCCCGGGTATAGGATGTGGATATCTTTTGGGAATGATTATGAGCCTCTTACAGCTCATCTCCCTCCTGATACCTAAGAGTCATCTAAGTCCTGCCCCATCCACTGCTAGAGCAACACTTGGCTCCTGACCTTTCCACCCACACAGCCATCATCATTGTCCTTTTGTAGTCCTGCCTGACTTGTACCACTGTCTCTTAAGTGGTGTCCTGGGGTCTGAGATACCCCCTCCTGCTGCACACCCTACTCATTGACATCCCAGTGACCTTCCTAAAACAATGTGAATCTGATCTGTCATCTGTAATCCTGAAATACTAGACATCATGGCTTTATGAAAGTGTCAAGCAGAGACTTATTATAACTCCTAAGCCCAGTCTCCAATTATAATAGGTATAGTTATTCAAACTATGATTGAGAAAATTAGAAGATAACAGTTATCTACTATTATCGGTTATCTCCAGTTCTTTTACAATAAATGTGTATTTTCAATCATATCAGGAAACATGTACACTGGATTTGGTCCCTATTGTCTGAAACACATTGCGTATTCAGTTTGCATACTATGCATGGTGCACACAGGGCGCTCTCGCAACCCCCTGAGAAACCCAGACTGGAGTCCCTAGGAGGACCAAGCCCAACGCTTGTGTTGCGACCCGTCCCAAGCATCCCTCCGACCTCTTCTCCCTGCTCGCCCAGGATTCTGTGATCAGCCATAGTTGTCTAAGTGCCATTCACTCATGTATTATGTTGGGTCACACCAGTGCACCAGGGCATGAGGTGTTCCCTGTGCCTCTGTAACCTTCCTGCACAGTATAGCTGACAACCTCATCTGTGAGGTCCATTTCATGCCTTGTCCTCTGTGAAGCCCTCCTTGACACTCACACCCTAAAACAAAACTTTATACATAGACAAATATTTTACATTTAATGTCACACACAGAGGTTCACACTTTTAAACACCCAGAGGCATGCACAGACAGGCACAGCAAAACACATACACACCCATAGACAGGCAATCACCCCTCTGTTATCACTTTATCTTTCTGTGATATAGTATTCATATCACAGCCTTGTTTTGAGAACATATGGAATCAATTAATAATATGAACAAGAGATTTGATCAATTATGACGACTGTTTTCAAGAAACTTGAGAATTTTCATGCATCGAGCACCCGTATAGGTGTTCCCAGCATCATGAATGTGGTGTCCTGAGGACCTTCCCTTGGCTACCTCTACAGCCCTTCAAGCCTGGCAATTGAAGGGCATTCATTAGTTTCACTGGTATAAAACTAATAAACTTAGGGTGTCATACAGGAACATTTTCCTACAAGAGATGCCCACAGAGTGCAAGGTGAGATATGCAAGACTCCACGGTCTGTAGTTGTCTAAGAACTGGCAGAAAGTTAGCTCTAAGTGGCAGGAGGGCCGTGTTTCAGACCCCCGTGGACACACTCTCTCAGAGCTGTCGACATCTCTCAGTCAAATTATGTCTGGGTCATCTCATTGTTGGTTTTGCCTCCTGGGTTTCCTTTGTTGAAGATATCACTAAATTTTTTTTTAGAAACTCCAGATCAAATCTCATACTGCGTAAACCAAGTACAAAGGATTGGCTTCTGCAGGGTCTCTGGATGTTACCTTTGAGGCTTCTAATTCTTTCCCTGAACAGAAACAATTGCTGCCTCCATGGGCTCTCCTCCTCAGATACCTTCTCCCTGCACCCACCTTACTCTGGATGACAAGGCCAATATTCTTTTGGGTAGAGCAAATTCTCTGCTACCTTCTGAGGAAAAGCTCGCCAGAGATAAAACTTTTGAAGATTTGCGCTTTTGAAATGTCTCATTTATCCTCATACTTCAATGCTAGCTGACTGCATATAGAAGTCTTTCACTGACAATGATAGCTCGTGTTTGTCATAAGCTTCATTAAAGCCAACTTTCAGTGGCTCTCCAACCAGTGATAAGAAGTTCCATGTCTCCCTTTAGAAGTTAGTTTACCCAGGCCTGTGTACGAGTCAAAACTTCACAATCTGTCACAATTAAGACATTTCTTTCACCTCTGTGCCTTCTTCCCTTCTTGTCTCCCACCTGCTAACCATAGTTTCTGACAGATTTTGGGCTTAAAAACGGGGAAAGGAAAGGATACAATGAAGTTCTTCATTGACCTATAGTCTTTGGGGACTGGTCTAGATTTTCTGGGCCAGTCTTGTTCTCTTGTGGGACAACTGCATGGTCTTCAGAAAGCTCAGATTACTAAGATCTGTTATTCTCTTCAGGGTTAATCAATATTCAAAGTCCAAGCAGGTCTGGAAAAATTAAAAATATGACAGCTGGAAAAGATAATAAAGGAGTTGGAAGAGAAATACTATATGCAACAAAAGTGATTTATGCATAGTGGGAAGGATAAAGAACACAAATATTAAAGAAAGGTAAGCTAAAGCCTCCATGTAGGATGTCTAAGTAGTAGGCTTCCAGAATGAGAGATTGTGGTGGGAAGAAAGTCACCAAAGGAAAACACCTCGAAAATCTCCCAGAAGTGAAGAATAGGCATTGAGTAGCCCACTCATTCCCTACATCGAAATACATTTCTCTGACTTTTGGACCATCATCCTAAAATGAAAGGTTTTTCCTTCAGAGAGAAGGTGCAGGAAGAAGGTGCAGGTGAGAATCATGGTTCCAGCAGTGGACATCATTTCTATCCGTTTCCCATAGTCCTCTGCTGATGGCCCTGGGGCCAGAGGATCGCAATCTGAAGGCAACGGTTAGCTAGAAACTGTGGGCAGGAAGTGGGGAGAGCTCAGTAACTGGGTAGATACCTAATAAACTGTATGAGCTGTCGCATGTGTCTAAGGATTAAATATTTAACCTCACATTTTATGAATATGTAAGATGTGTAAAGGTCAGGGTTTGGTGAAGAAGCCAAGGGAATTAGCTGGAGGTGACTGGTGACCCTGGCTCGGCTTCCAAATCCGTCTCCCTGTCCCAAGTCTTTAGATGGATCCGGATTAAACTGGATCAAGCTAATGTTTACTTCTTGGGAACAGAAAGACTGAGGTAGCACAGTCCCCACATGACAGGGCTCCAGCTTCCTCCTGTCCTCACCAGTGTGTCCCCATGGGGAGTCCAAAGAACAAAAGAATGTTGGTGTTCCCACCAGCATGTCACCCTGAGGCCTGGGTTAGGTTTCACGTTGAGTTTGAGCCTTGCCTTCATTAGACATTCCATTTCAAATGAAATTCTCTTTCTGAATAGACCTAAAATAAAGCATGTAATAACTCATAATCCGTCCTGGTAAGCCGTTGCACAATCATTCGTTAAGCACCTACTGCATCACTATTGTCACGGTAAGTGCAGAGCGCACAGGTCATGCCCTCCAGGAGCATAAGACGGGGAAAGAGCCTTCGGGCCTGGGTCTGGTGGCCAGGACAGAGGTGCACACGGAGAGCCAGGGGTCTTGGGAAGGAGATCCCCAGAGATTCAGGCCAGAAAAGGAACTAGGAAGTGGGTTGGTATTTGTTTTTTGTTGGTTTTTTTTGAGGGCCGTGTCACTGGCCCTCATATGTGCGACCTGAACCGGGGCCGCTGGCCTCCCAAGCCAGCGTTTATCTGTCACGCCACTCTGCAGGCTCGGAAGTGGGTTGTTTTTGATGTGGCTTCAGGAATGAATAAGGGGTTCAACCCAGAGGGACAGAGGCAAGAACAGCAGAGAAGGGGTCTCGCAGGGAGCAAAAGCTCTGAGCTGAAAACTGTGGAGCCTGCACAGCAATCAACCTGGAGTTCACACAGGGCCGTTGTGCAGGTCAAGGTCCCAAGGTCCATCTGAGCCATAAAGTGAAGGTCCAGAAGGGTCAAGCTGAGGAGGTCAGTAGTGTGGAGAGTGCCTCTTGAGTCAGAAAGCCTGGCCTTACAGGCTCTGCCAGCCGCCACCTGTGTGCCCTTGGTCAAGTTCCTTGACCTCTCTTGTCCCATTGTCTGCAGATGGGGAGAAGTGACATGCCCACCTCATGGGCAGGGTGACCACACATGTCAGGTTGCTCAGGAGAAACATGGTTTATGCTGCTGTTCTGGCATTCCATCTCTTTAGTGATATTTCAATGTCAAAAGTGCCCCTGTTTTGTGAAAAAATTTCATAACCACTTTACTCATTGGGTGGTTTTGAAGATGAAAAGAGGCTGTCTCTGTGCCCTTCATGGAGTAAGTGGTCCACAATTCTTTGCCATTCATGTCTTACTGAATGTGGAAAACAAGTAACACAGGTTGGATGCGGGTATTGAGGAGATGTAGGTCAAAAGTATGTAGAATATGTTTGACGGAGAAGGTACATGTAAATTATCTCAATAAAACTCTTTCAAGAAGGAGTCAGAAAAATATTAGGAAACATGAATCCAAAAAGTGCTGCATTTCTGAGCTAAGGGTTTTTGCTTCATGTGTGAATATGGTATCTCTAGGCCTTTTAGAGAACGTAGAGTAGAAGCCGAGATTTCTGTGATCTATAGTGGTCCTAGCAGTCCTTCAAGGTTTATCATAACATTGTCTCAAGTCTATAAATTTCTGGCTGGCAGCTGATATGGACAGAGCACCTACTCTGTGTCCAGCCATGTTCTGAGGACGTGCACACTGTAACTGTCAAGTCCCATGACAACCCTAGGACGATTCCCATTGTACAAAGGGACACAGCTGTGAAATCTCCACACCAGTGTGGCCCAAGGCATGGGAGACACGTGTTCTTGGATTGGCCTGGACACTGGGAACTATGGACATCTCACTGCCATCTAGATGTCCCCCACACCAGGGCCTTTTCTGAAGTGTCTGGCTGGGGAAAGTACCTCCCAGCTTAAGTTCTAGACTTAGTGTGACCTTCAAGAAGAAGAGTTTCACGTCCAAAGCCAAACCTCAAAGCCTGAGGTTCATGTGTCGACAGCCCAGGAGTGGGGAGGCAGAATGAGTTTTAAAGAATGAGTGACAAAGGAGTAATGTAGGATATCTTGTCCCCAAATACCGTGGGGCTGATTTATATGAGTAACTTACAAAGAATAGAAACTCAATGATCATCTAAATTTCATAACTTCTTCATAGGCTTTGTGCCAAAGCATGAATCACTGAGAAAAAATGGCTCTCACTGAGTGATACTAATTTTATGAAGTACGGCAAGGTCTCAAATGAGCCCACTATTAGTGTGAGTCTATCTAAGGTCTTGTCTGAGTCTGAGGACAGGCCAAATATAATTCTCTCTTACCACACATTGATCTCTACCCGAGACAAGGGTATTGACGGTGAAATCTGTGAATACTTAACCTCTACCTCCAAGTCTATTTTGTCTGGTTGTCACTGAGGATGATCAATAAACGTACACCCACTGGTACCGAAGGCTACTTCACTGCTATATTCTGAACTGCTTTTTGGGAACCGGAGTCAAAGTGCCTTCTGGGAGGAAGACAAAATCAGGCCAGCAGTACAGGCATTCTCACCTTTGGTTTCTTCCATTTGCGTTTGCAAACGATGCTTTGAAAGGAGCCTTTGTGAGCAGACTAATTGCACTTGATTCTCCTGGGAATGGTCCCCATGTGCTTTGCAGAAATCAAGGAGGGAAAGAGACACACACTTTTCAATGGTCTCATGAACACCAGGTGGGAAATTGTTTGCTGAGTAAGATGCTGAGAAGGGCCAGTGTCCCAGCCGGTGGCAGGGCAGGTCCAAAATGACTGAGGCACCAGGCAGAGTCCTCATTAATTCCCGTTCAAGGAGACAGTCTCCCGTTTCATCACTAAAGTCCTTCACCTGCCTTTGGAATGAAGATGGCAGCAATGGTCAGTCAGCTGGGTGAGGGGATACCCACAAGAACATAACCTCCTTCTCTATTTCTAGCTTCTTCCTCAATCAATATTGTCCTTGGCAGCTGAAGCACCAGCTAAAAGATGGAAAGAAATGAGTCTCAAATAATCCACCCAGAGAATAGCGCGTTCACAGGGAATTAACTATTGCCTCACCTCTCAGGCTCTCTCATCCATTTCTTTTTCCCTGAACCTAAGCCAACCTTGTTTCTCTTGTTCCTGTTCCCTTCATATTGTCCCTGCTTAAAGCCATGAGGCTTTTCTATCCTATGAAGCTGTCCTGTCCCTGCCTTGACACCAAGCGTCACACTTTGCACGCTTCCCTTCCCTTGCTAAGTGCCATCTGCACTCAGGGCCTGTGTACTTGCTGTCCCCTTGGCCTGGGACACTCTTTCCCAGATGTCCCCTGGATTTTACCATCCAAGCTTAAAGTCCCTCCTCCGATGCTTGCCTGGACCTCCTTACAGCTGCTGCCAGACTGGTTGTTCGTTGTTCTTTACACCATCACTTTCCCTTGACCTCTCAGCCAACTGTTGGCGTGTCCGTTGCCTCCCCTGTGAGAGGTAAGCTGCACTCGTGCCAGGCCCTGGTTGAGCTTGTTCTTACACTGAACTGTGACACGTAGCACAGGGCCCTGTCATAGGAGAGTCATGGTGGTTTTGAACAATGGGTGGAAGGACAGAAGGAAGGATGTGTGGGTAGGTGATGGATAGATGGATGGATGAATGGGTCGAATCTTCCATAGTCATGATGATCCTGTTTTAAGGTCTGTGATCCTTCATAATCCTCCATAGAGTGTCTGCCATCCTTCATAACCAAGCACGGTCTCACTTATTCCCATTTAGAAATTGTGAAAATGGAACTTGGAATGACCAGCACTTTACCTCACACAGGACGCCGCGTTTTGCAATGTTGCATCAAAGGTTCAAATCCACATCTGGACGAGCTCACTATTGGGTTCTGCCTCCGGGAAGCATCAATTTTTCTACTTCTCCCATTGTCCTGGAATCAGTGGAAGAAAATCCCTAAAGTGCTAACTTAAACGGGACTACATTTATTTCCATTTATAATTAAATTGATGAAATCGGCTTAACTAAATGAGATCTTCTTTGTGAAACCAACCTTCAAAACAGGTGAGGCATTATTAGTTTCTTCCAACTCCAGCCCTGACTGAAACAGTGTCTGTGGCTGTGGGAAGACGGCCTCCCAATGGCCGCCTGAGGTATTACACCCAACCCAGGTGTTCCATGAAGCAGGAAGAACAGACACAGGATATGAAATTTTTTGTACCTTGAAGATGGAGAAGAAAAAGAGAAACAACAACAGGAGGAGGAGGAGGAGGAGGAGGAGGAGGGTAATGGGCGAGGGAGGAGACGAGGACGGGGAGATAATGAGGACCACCACAATAATAAAACAACAAGGCTCACTATGTTGTCATTTGCTTCCTTATCTAGCAAGCACATCTGCATGAATTGCATCTACTGTCGGGTACCATTATTGCATTTCCGAAATTGTTTTGGGTTCTAAAAGCTCTGTCTTTTTGGTTTTTACAAACTGAGCACAGGCTGGCTGGGTTCTGGGTGATTCTGTGGTTTCCTGGCCCAGTGCCAGGCTCATCGTGTGACTCATTCCTTCATTGGTGGGAGGGATTACCGTGTCCACCAGGAGAATAAAAGGAGGAGTTCGGGGCACTCACCTCCAAAGTAAGTCCCTCCTTCCCTGCCACATCGGTGTCACCAGCCCACAACCGCTGCCTGCACCATGAAGCTGCTGACAGTCCTCATGCTGATCGCCCTCCCCCTTTCCTGCTTGGCAGGTGAGTACTGCCAAGGAGGGCGGGCTTTGGTTTATAGGTTGTGTTAAGGGCCCCTGTGGAAGACCTCCTGACCCCCAAAGCCCAGAACAGAGGATGTCATTTCTCTAGTGTCCTCCTTTTTCATGTGTTTGGCCTCTCAGGGCTGTGGAAGCCAGGAGGGGGTGCAGGGAGGCCAATGTCTCAGGGCTGCAAGGAAGGAAATCCCAGATCCTGAGTTTACTGTCCTGGATTTGAGAACTCAAGACCATTGACCATAATCTTTCTAGTGTGTGTCTCCACTGGGATGGGACATGGCAAACCACATAGCTGTGCCCAAAAAGGAATTCAGACCTCTGTAAGTGAGCCCACGTTTCATGCTTTCATCCCAGGTTCTGGCTGCTCGCTCCTTGAGCAAGTGGTAAGTGAGACGATTGATAAGAACGTGACGGCTGAGCAGTACGTCTTGGATTTTCATGAGTTCCTAGACAGTGAAGACAAGGAAAATGTTGCAAAGGAACTGAAGAACTGTTTTCTCGGCCAGGATGACTACACTCTGGCCAATGTCAAAGATTTTGTGGTAATTTCCATTTCTTCTTTAAGTGCTTTTAATCCACTGGACAGGGACAAGCAGCCTCTAAGTTTGTCACATATTATGCCAAAGCAAGTGTTGACCATGCTTTGTTTCAGTGACTTTCATTGTTGGTGAGTGTGAATAACACTGTGAATCAGGAAATCCATCCAAGGTTCAACGCTGCCCTGTCTCTTCACTTTGTGGAACCTTGAGTGAATTTGAGAAATGAAAAGGACAAAGAAGGGAAAAACGCTAGGCAAAGGTTCCCCTAACCCTCAGCTGAGAAAATATCTGATTCATAAGAAGACCTTCCTTCACTTGTAAGAGTGATCAGAAAAATAAATTCCTCCCATTGATAGACAAATAGTAAAACATTTTAAAGAATTTTCAACAGAGTCCAAGAAATTTGGTTGAAGATTACTCCACGTATCTTATTAACACAATCTACAATGCACTTTCAAGTAATCAAAGTTTGTTAGTAAAAAGATTGAATTCCATTCATTAAAGACCCATGCATGACAAGAGCAGATCATGGGTATGACCCTGCCACGGGAGAGGGGATTGTTTAAAACAAAAATCAGTAGTTTAACAATGAGATATTCTTTCTAATTATGACCGATGTGTTTAGTTTTTCCCTAGCATTTATACCCTATCCTAATGTAACATTTAAAACATTCCAGGGTAGACGATTTAGAAGTATTGCCAGAGCACAAACTTAAAAGTGTACATCTATGAGAAGATTCTGAAACAGGGTGCAATATGGAAGAATCTGAAAAACATGGTTAAAAAAAGAAAAAGGCAGGCCAGCTGAGAGGCACGGAGGTTAATCACTGGCTTGGGAAGCCAGCGGCCCCGGTTCGGGTCCCACATGTGAGGGCCAGTGACACTGCCCTCAAAAAGAAAAAACAAAAAGCCATCCAGAGAAAGACCAATATAGCATGACTCCACATCTATCAGTTTTCTAGAGTAACTAATGTCTTACAAACAGAAGGCAGCACAGTGCTTTCCAGGGGTTGAATGGGGAGAAATTGGGAGTTGTTTAAGGAGTATGGAGCACAGTTTAGCAAGATGCCAATGTCCTGGGGTCTGATTGCACTGCAAAGAGAATATTCATTACACTACTGACTCTATTGAGAATGGTGAATAGGGCAATACCTATGTTATGTGTATTTCCCGGAATTACATTTTTTTTTTTTTGAGGGCAGTGTCACTGGCCCTCATATGTGGGACCGAACCGGGGGCGCTGGCTTCCCAGGCCAGCGCTTAACCACTGCGCCACTCGGCCGGCCCTGTAATTACATTTTTAAAAACCTGAACAACCCCTGCAATTAAAGATGGTAGGAAGTTTTTCTTTAAAAAGCTAGATTAGACAAATCAGTTAGAGTGCACCTCTCTGATATTTTGTGGCCCACAACGGATATGGTGGAGGCCAGACTGTGTTCTGTATTTCTAACCTGAAAGTCCATCCAGGGACTCACAAACTCCACATGTCCTTGCACTGGAGCCCCGATATTGAAAACTGGTAACAGTGTAATTTTGTTAGATATGTTATTTCAAAGAACAGGAAACATGCAGGGATATAGCCATAGGATGGGGAGTGCAGCATTGGGAATACAGCCAATGGAATTGTAACAGCTGTATACGATGTCAGAGGGGTAGCAGATTGGGGAAGGGCGTTATCAGTTTCCATGGGTGTAAATGTCTAACTGTTACATTGTTTTGTACTCCTGAGACCAATAAATGATAAGGAAGCAAGTAAATAGATATTTTTAAAAAATTCTAAATGCACCACTGGGGATGTAGGTGGGTGAGTCCTGGAAACAGCAGCAGCTCTTAGGCATCCATTAATGTCTCCTGAGCAATAGAATAAAATGATGGGATAATTCTGATGTCACTTCCAGCACTATCTTTCTTGAATGTCAGATGTGTGCAGACAAATCCAGGAAAACAATGAGAAGAAATGTTTGTTTTTCCAGATTTTCCTCTTATGAGGAATTGGAATGTGGGTGACGTGTCTGTTTGTGTTTTCCAGGAAATAGTATATAGCAGTCCCCAATGTTCTGGATATTAAGTTTCCACGACCTTCGGCTCAGACGACTACAGAGAATGATCACAACCGAGTGTCCATTGGTAGAAACCACAAGTCACCCTTCTTTTTTTGTCATTTGTTCTGCAAACTGCAAGACAATGGTTGAAACCTCAAATACATTTTCATTTCAATAAAGTATCTGCAAGCCTAAACTTCTTGTCTTGTTATCTGATGAAACGGAGATCTTAGAGAGACTCACATCACACACGCGTGTGCTCGCACACACGCACACACACTCACCCATTACTCAGTGCAGAGCTCGTGGGGGCAGGACTGCAGAATCTGAGCAGCACGCTGTTCCTCCCCACCAGTAGCCCAACATCCACCCTCTCTCTGGAAAGTGATTTTTGCTCCCCTCTCACCTCCATCTTCTGGGATGACCTCTGCCTTGCTCAGGCTCTGAGGTCTTGGTGGCTGCATCAAGCTCCAGTGCCCAGATTTCTTTCAGTCCTCGTGTCTACATTGAGCCCCATTCACCATGGCCGGGCTCTCTGGTTCCCTGGCCCGAGTGTGCAGGGAGGGGAACAGGGCAAGTGAGACAGGGGAGCAGGCAAGGCAGGGATGAATCCGGTGTCACCCTAAGATGGATATAGAGCCTCAATCGGTTCTTAAAATCCTTCATTTCAAAGTCATTGGCCATACCCCAAACCTCAGGAAAAACGCTTATTTGTCTGTGTTCCCATTTGAGTCTTGTCATTTACGTGCAAACCCATGAACAGGACTCACACACCTGCTTCATTTCTTGCACACCCTCAGATCTTTCACTTCTTTACCCCTAATGGAGTGTTAGGTAAAATTCCATATCATGGTTTCCTTCCTTTATCATAAGCCTCATAGAATTTTGATCCTTGGTGGAACACAAGTTCTTCTGGGAGCCATATTGTGCTGAGCCTCAGGGTCACTGAGATTGTTGGGTCCGCTCACAGGAGGCTTTGCTCCCCAATTGAAGGGACTCATTCCCATGCTTCCAGCACCTAGGGTTTCAGGTGCATCTTCATCCCCACATTTCACAGTATTCTCTGTAGCCCCAGAAAGTAAATATATGACAAAATTTAAGACAGATCATACTGGGAATTCCTTTTCTTTTTAAAGATTTTTAGTGGGGAATTGAGGGAGGGGAACAGCATTGGGGAATTGGGGAAGGGGAACAGACAAGTTGCTGACCTCTGTGTTCTTCAGTCTAGTTCTGGAGGACCTCACATCACTGGTACATGTCGGTATTATCATTACACTCTTCTCAGGTGAGGCAGATCGGTCTCCGGCCTCTGCACGGCTGCTCACAGCGGCTCTTGGCTGCTCACTCCCGCTGCCGGCCGCTCTCGCTGGCTGCCGGCCACACACTGTAGCTAATGGCAGCCCACCGCAGCAGGGGCTGCAGCCCACACCATCACCGGGACTTTGGCAGTGCAGCTTCCGTTTCTTGGCTGATGTTCTTTTGTACAATCAGGACTCTGGAATCCATCTTCTCTTCAATTCCATTGCCACTTCCTCATCATTTCCGACCCGGACTTGCCCAGGAACCCATTTCTGTCATTCACCATCTTTTGAGTGGGTCCTCCCCATGACCGATGCTTACAATCATGGTCCTTCATGCATGAACCTCTTGCTGGGCACCCATTTTGTGTCAGGCACTGCTCTCGCAAGCGGGATCCATCAGTGAGCAAAACAGACAAAAGTCCCTTCCCTTGGGATGCTTATATTTGACTGCAGGAAGAGAAATAATGATCGATACCAAGAAGGAAATTAAATAGTATGTTAGGAGGTGTTAGAGGCCATAGATAAAAATAAGGACATGAGAAAGGGTGTCTGTGTGGTTTTAAATAGAATGGAAAGGAAAGGGCTCTCCAAAGACGTAACGTTTCAGCCCAAACCTGAAGGAGTTGAGGGAGAGAGTGTGAGGTGTCTGGGAGATGAGTATACCAGGAGGAAGGGATGCTCCAGGGTCTGCTCCTAGAGCTCTCCCTAGTTTTTGCATGAATATGTGTCATCGTAAATTATTGAAGGGTCAAGGTATTCTAGGAAAGAACATCTTAAGGTTCTGCTGGGCAAACTATGCGAGATGCTGAAAGGTGGTGGTTCTGCAATGTAGCCTGCATCTGAGTCTCCTGGAGGTCTTGGTAAGACAGCTCTCTGGGCCCACTCTTGACTTTCTCATCAGTAGATCTGCGCTGAGTTCCAAGAGAACTGTTTCAGACAAGCTTCCACGTGATGCTGACATTGCTGTTGTGGGAGGAACATATTTTGAGAAGCAGTATTCTGGGGCACCCTGCTGATCTCCCCAAGATGTGTCGTGGGAGTCTAAGGTTTTGGCCCCACGCCCAAGGCTGGGACTTGGGGGATGTGAATGGACGAAAGAAACCACTCCTTCTTATCACCGTATCTGAAGCTCAGCAGGGCAGTAACTGTACCATCTCTTCCATTCTGAGTGTGTCTCCGAACTCTAGATTGTGTCCCTAGGGTACCGGGACCACATTCCGTGCATTACAAACTCATGAGTAGGGCAGGCGCACAGGAGAAATGTTATGGAAATTCAGGAGGAAACCAGGCACTTCTGGTATTTTCCTTCCTTCTTCCTCCCAGGTTGTGACACAAAAGGGATAACATATGTCCATCGCTTCATGGCAAGAGTTGGTGAAGAAGATGAAGGAAACAATGTCTGATGTGCAGCAGTCTTTCCCATGTCATGGGTTTCATCTGAAGCTCACAGCTTGTAGCAAGAAGTGTGAGCACACTTTAGGTGGACGAGGGCTGCTGGCAGGTGCTCTGGGCATCAGCTCACAGGTTTCCCGGATGAGCCTCAGGGCAGAAATCCTGGAGGATCATCGGTGTACTACAGCAAGGGAAAGAGGGATAAAGTGCCTGTGAGAAGGTTATAACGTAGAGTACAATGGTATTTTGGGTACCAGTGCTGATGCTTACAACTTTGGATAAACACCTGAAAGGTGTACTTTTGATATGTCTTAATTATGGGATGTAAAGTGTTATTGAAAAATGCATCTCTTTATGAGCAGAAAGAGGCCTTTCTTTGATTTTACATATTTGTGGATCACATGACTTATTACTAAAATGAGGAATTTTATTCATGTTTTCCACCTTCAGCATGTAAATTCCAAAAACAGTTGTATATAAATGTCCAGATAGAAAAAGGATGAGTTTGTAGTGGTGATGTCACCTGATCCTTTGATTTCTTTGAGCTTTAAGGTAACTATGTGTCACTGTAATTTGTCATTCAAAATATTTTTGATGATTTATCAGCAAAAGCCTAATCAGGTCCTCTTCGATTTTATAAAGGCAAGTAATTAGAAATCATTTTCTATTGAAAACATTTTCTGTACCACAATATACTTAGGGTTTTTTTATTTCTTTAATTTTTGGGGGGAATTGGGGGAGGGGAACAGTGCTGGGGAATTGCAGGAGGGGAACAGCCAAGTTACGGTCCTTTCATTTGTTCTACAGTCTCGTTTTGGAGGACTCGCGCTTCACTGGCCCATGTTGGTATTGTGATCATTGTGCTCTTCGTGGGTGAGGCAGATCAGTCACTGGCCATTAGACGGCCACTGATGGCAGCTCACGGGAACTCCTGCCGGCTGCCGGCTGCCGGCCGCTCATGCTAGCTGCCTGCCATACAGTGTAGCTTTACAGCAGCCCACTGTAGCCCATGCTATCTCCGGGCACTCATGGCAGCCCAGCTCCAGGTCGTGCTGTAGTTCACAATCTTAGCTGTTGAGGGTGCAGCTTACTGGCGCATGTGGGAATTGAACCGGCAGCCCTGTTGTTCAGAACTCATGCTCTTACCAACTGAGCCACTCGGCAGGCTCTAAACTTTTTTTTGAAGTCTGGAGATTTGTACGTGCAGTGTCAGTGGTCTGTATAGAGATCCTGAGGAGGATGGTCCGTCTCTGTTTAGTAAATTGGAGCAGGAGTGATTATGAAAGTGGAGGCAGGAATGGACAGTCAGCGAGAACACACGTACGTATGGGGTAAAGTACATTGGAAGTTACTATCTAGAAGGCGTCCCTTAAAAGTTTTTACCCCCCTGGCATGGGTTGACCTGTTTGAAGACCAAAGGCCTCGAGAATTCCAGGGATTTCATTCTGAGGCAGAAGGGACTTGTGTGACCAGCACATCCTGCCAAGGACAGGAGTCTAGAGACCCTGTGTGCCTGGGGTCGGTGGTACCTCTCCCCACCCGTCACCCTCCTCTACCCTGAGTGCCAAAATCCGGTATTTAGGGTTTTAAAGTCACAATAACAGTGATTCATACGTAATGATAAAACAGTAAATTAGCGGATTGGAAAGTAGTGACCTTATGTTAACTGAGAGAAATCCCAGTGGAACCAGAGCCAATTCAACAGCACACTCACTTAGCACTCCAGATAAATAAACATTCCTCGTTGGCAGAGACAGATGCTCTGATATTTGACTTTTGGTTTGCATGGATTTATTCTGTTTGACTTAGTATTTCTATTATTCTTTGTTGTGTTTTTTCTTTTTTTCACAAAACTGTAATCACTGACATTTAGCACCTGGCACTGTGCTGAGCTTTTTTCCTGACAGTACGTGGTCAGGACATGTCATTGACAGGCCTCTGGGAGCGGTCTTTTTAGGTCAAGGTCACAATCATTTAGAATGTCCATCAGGAAGGAGTATGTCATCAGATTGTTTAGAAAAACTCTCTCTTGGTGATAATGAAAAGCAGTCCACTTTTATCCCATATTGGTGTCATTTCTAGATTCACCCAGACAGTGCCCCCCTTGGTGCCCGCCCTGTGGGGACACCCCACTGCTTCACCCTGGGCACCCTGCTGGGTGTCGGAGCGTCTCCCCTATTCTGGCCACTGCATTGGATGGAGATGTAAAAATGCCAAACCATTACTTTTATCCCCCGAGATTAAAAAAAAAATAAGTAGAATGATGGAGTTACATAAGTATTTTGAAGGTAAAGGAAGATTGGAGACTCAGAAAGAACTTAAGCAGCCGAATAGATTAAATTGCCCACTTGGGACTTCTGGTAAAATGGCGCAATAGACAGACGTTGTGCTAACTGCCTCCCAGGATCACACCAAAATTACAACCAAATTATACAGCATTCAACCCTTGAGGTCCCCGGAACACTGGAGGAACAGAACCACTAAACGAAGAACTTAAAGAGGAAGCCGTGTCTGGTCTGGTAGGACGGGCAGAGACGAGAGAGGGCAAACCTCGTGAGGGAGGTCCCAGCTGTGGAGAGGCTTCTCTGGTTGGGGGAGAGACCCTCTGGCCACACTCCAAGCTCACCAGCCCAGAGTTTTTTTGCCGGGAAGAGAAGTTTTAAGATAGCCGGCAGTAAATTAGTGAGGACTCTCTTTGCTCAGCTCGGTGAGGCTAAGAGCGACTGGAGAATCAGTGGGGCCGGCGCCTGGGCTTGCTCGCCGGTGAGCACTTACCTGGTTCCTGGTGGAGGGAGTGGCTGTGTGAGCCGACGATCCCGGGAGCCTGCGGGGACGGACTGAGCTGAGCACCTTTGGTGCAAAGGCTGGAGGTTTTTGGACGGTTATTCCCGTGGTGTGGGGCCTGCACGCGAGTGGTGTAAGGAGGTCGCCATTTTGTCAAGCTTGGGCCCTCCCACGAAGGATCAGGTCCAAGACCTAATTGGTCTGGTGGAATTGGCGCAGAAGTAAGTGTGTGTGTGTGCACACGCGCGCCTGCGGCCTTGGATCCCCACCCTTCACCGAGCTTATACTGTGTTGCCAGGGAAACGCAGGGCATGTGCCCTCCGGCTCCAACAGGCTGCTCACTGAGACCCGGGAGTGCGCAAGCCGCCTCGGATCCCCACCCTCCGCTCGGCTTGTGCTGTGTTGCCAGGGAAACGCCTAGTGGGAGTGATCTGGCTCCAACAGGCTACTCACTGAGACGCGGAAGTGCGCAAGCCGCCTCGGGTCCCACTCTCCGCACTCCATTTGCAGAGTTGCCAGGCTGGTGACTGGTTGTCGGGCTGCTCGGCCTGATCTGCGAGTGGCTGATTGGGACAGGCTGAGACTGGGAATTTTCCTGGGAGTGTTGGGCCATGAGCTGTGTGCCTGTGTGATCCAGCCAGGGCTCTCCTGGTGATCTATCTAATACATCAAAGCAATCCCAGAGCAACAGCCACAATGGGGAAACAAAGAAACATGTCACAAGTAAAAGATAAGAAGAAACCTCCAGAAATGGAACCCAATGAAACAGAGGGATCCAACCTTTCAGAGACAGAGTTTAGAACACTGATGATAAGAATGTTTAAGGAACTTAGCGAGGACATAGAGAAGGATAAGGAAACCATAAAAAACAACCTGTTAGAACTAAAGAATACAATAACTGAAATGAAGAACACACTCGAAGGAATCACCAGTAGAGTAGATGAAGCAGAGGAGCGGATCAGCGATTTGGAAGATAAAATAGCAGAACTCACCCAGTTGGCACAGCAAAAAGGCCAAAGAATAAAAAACAATGAAAATAGTTTAAGAGCCCTATGGGACAAGGTGAAGCGCAACCACCTTGAAATCATAGGAATACCAGAAGGAGAAGAGAAGAAGCAAGGGGTCAAGAATGTATTTGCAAAAATAATGACTGAAAACTTCCCCACCCTGGTGAAGGAAATCAACATACATGCCCAGGAAGTGCAGAGGGTTCCAAGCAAGCTGAACCCAAACAGGTCCACACCAAGACACATCATAGTCAAAATGGCAAAGGTTAAAGACAGACACAGAATCCTAGAGGCTGCAAGAGAAAGACAGCAGGTTACATACAAAGGAACTCCTGTTAGACTAACAGCTGACTTGTCTACAGAAACTCTGCAGGCCAGAAGGGAGTGGCAGGAGATATTCAAAGTGACACAAAATAAAGGCCTACAACCAAGATTGCTCTACCCAGCAGGGCTATCACTTAAAATTGAAGGAGAAATAAAGAGCTTCTCAGAAAAGAATAAGCTGAAGGAATTCATTACCACCAAGCCAGCATTGCAAGAAATGTTAAAAGGGCTTTTTTAAACAAAAGAAAGGGGTAAACATGCTAACCCAGAGAGACAATTTAAGAAGATTGAAGTCGTATCAAGCAGATATAAAGGAAAAACTGATGGTTGCTGGCTGGGAGGGAGTGGGGAAGAAGGAGAGGGGGAAGGTTTTGGACAGTGTATGTGGGACTACAATGTTGCCGCAGTGATATGGGGGCAGTTCTGGGAATGTAATTGACAATGTTGTGAAGAGACTATTACGTTGCGAGAAATAAGTCAGTTGGAGAAGGACAGGTACCATGTGATATCACTTGTGTGTGGAGTCTGAAGAGCTGAGTGAACGATCAAAGTAAACAGACTCGTAGATGTAGAGGAAAAACTGAAGGTTGCTAGTTGGGAGGGGGGTGGGGATGGGGCGGAAGGGGAAGGGATTAGATAGCATAAATAGATAACTACAATATTGCCACAGGGATATGAAACACAGTTCGGGGAATATAATAATGTAAAAATTTTGTGGCATGTCAGATAGTCACATGTCTTGTTAGGCCACTTCATGGATGGAGTAGAGGCTTGATCATTGCACTGTACACCTGAAGCTGATGTTGTATAGTATTGTATGCCAACTGCATCTGAATATATGGATGGTCACGGGATGTGGAGTATACTGTGGAGGGGAGTCAGGGGAGTTGTGATGGATATGTATGATATGGGGGGGGAGTGGGGTGGCGAACTGGCGGAGGGGGTTTTTACTTTGGGGGGTAAAGAGTATAACTATTGCCTTGTGTTGTACACCTGAAACTAATAAATAAATAAATAAATAAATAAATAAATAAATAAATAAATTGCCCACTTGGCCCTGTCTCTGCACAGCGTGTTTCCCAAAACTACACAGTCCAACAACTGAATAACATACTTTAAATAGTTATTTTTAATTGTATTTAATATGCATAGAAATATGGAGTGTGCGGCAGTTGTTAAATCCTGTTTAGTCTCTCTTCAATTTCTCTTACTTCTTAGGTCTGTACTCAAATCTCTCTCTCTCTCTCTCTTTCTCTCTCTCTCTCTCTCTCTCTCTCTCTCTCTCCACCGCTCCTCTTTCCAACTTCCTGTATCATTTATGTTTCGTGGAATCTGGATAAAATTAACTGTAGCAAGACAGTGCTCATACTAGTTAAGCCTCGTTTTAGTTTTTGCAAATGGGAGAATTCACATTTTAGCAGCTGAAAAGCTAAGATTGACCTAACAAATTTACTCAATATTGATGTAACTACACCAAGTTTGAAAGCAACATGAGGACTTTAACATTACAGAAATGGCCTTTATAAACAAAGTTACCGTTTCCTTATCTATCCAACCTATGAAGTGTTGTACCAACAAGACCGCCTTCCCATAGGTTTTTACTACGTACATAGATGATTCTTTCACTTCAGACAAGGTGAAAACAACCAATGTTCACACCCAGAAGAAAGAAAAGTTAATTCAGAAATTATCAAATTCTAAAGCTTGAGATGATGTAACAGCAGAAATCGGTTACAGACAACCCTTTCTTAGGCCCCTTCCCGAAGTAGTGCTGTAGGAAGTTACAGTGTTGACCCAAAGAACACGCAGGTTTCTCATTAAACTTTATTTACTGGGTCTCAAAATACTGTTACAGATTTTTGGTGAAGTTGTTTTCATTTTAAAAGCTAATAACTTGAAAGCTCCCATGCAAAATACTCCAAAAGATCCATAGAACATTCTCCTGTCCTTCTGAAGGATTTACAATGTATGTAATCATTCACCAGTCTTTTATTATTAAACTTCAAAGGCCAATCGAGGCAGTTTTTTTTTTTAAATTGGGGATTTGGGGAAGGGGAACAGCATTGGGGAATCAGGGAAGGGGACAGACAAGTTGCTGTCTTTTTGTTCTTCAGTCTAGTTGTGGAGGACATTGTTTCACTGGCCCATGTTGGTATCGTCATTGCGCTCTTCCCCGATGAGGCAGATCGGTGGCCAGCCTCTGGATGGTTGCTCACCGGGGCTACAGACAGCTCACGCTGGCTGCCTGCCACTCACCATAGCCTGTGGCAGCCCACTGCCCAGCCTACACTGTCGCTGGGGCTCATGCAGCCCAGCTCCATGTGGAGCTGTTGTTAGCTGTAGGGGTAGTGTCACTGGCCCTCATTTGTGGGATCCAAACCGGGGCTGCTGGTGTCCCAAACCAGCTCTTAAACAATGTGCCACTCAGCCAGCCTGAGACAAACAGTTTTGAGACCCTTTATCCACCACCAGTTAAAATTGCAGTGGCAGGTATTGGGGATAATATTCATTTAGGCTTCTGAACTTTATGTGCAGACTTGGTGACCCTGCCGTCTCCAGCCGCCTTCTTGTCCACTGCTCTGATGACACCCACAGTGAACGTCGGTCTCATGGTACATACAGCAAAACGGCCCAGCGTGGGTAGTCAGAGAAGCTCTCAGCACACATAAGCTGGCCAGAAACTACATCAATGATGGCAGCATCAAGAGATTTTAAAAACTTTGGGCCATTTTGCAGCTTTTATTTTCCTCTGAATGACGATCAATCTTCTCCTTCATCTCAGCAAATTTGCAAGCAATGTGAGTTGGTGACAATGGAGCACTGTACACATCCAGCACTGACTTGGCCTGGGAGGGTTGCATAATCACCTGAGCTGTGAAGTCAGCAGCTATAAACTAGTTAGACATTTGTGTTGCTACCAGCCACATTGCCACAACAAACGTCTTTGACACACATTCTTGACATTAAACCACATTGTCCCCAGGAAGAGCTTCACTCCAAGCTCCACGGTGCATTTCAACAGACTTTGATTCAGTCATGTTGACCACCATACCGGGTCTGAGAACACCAGCCTCCATTCAGCCCACAGGGACAGTGCCAATACCACCAATTTTGTAGACAGCCTGGAGGAGCAGACACAAAGGCTTGTCAATTGGACAAGCTGGTGGCAGGATGCGATCCAGAGCTTCAAGCAGCGTGGTTCCACTGGCATTGCCATCTTTATAGTGATTTTCCATTCCTTGAACCAAGGCATGTTAGCACTCGGCTCCAGCATGTTGTCACCATTCCAACCAGAAACAGGCACAAATGCTGCTGTGTCAGGGTTGTAGCCAATTTTTTTAAAGTAGGTGCTGACTTCCTTCACAGTTTCCTTGTATCTCTTTTGGCTCTAAGGTGGCTCCGTGGATCCATCTTCTTAACACCAACACTTAGTTGTTACACACCCAGTGTGGAAGCCAGAAGGGTGTGATCATGGGTCTGTGCATTCCAGGAGAGAGCCGCTTCAAATTCACCAACACAGGCAGCAACAACCAGGACAGCACCGTCAGCCCGAGATGTGCCAGCAATTGTGTTTTTGATAAAGTCTTTGTGTCCTAGAGCATCAGCAATGGTCAAATAATACTTGCTGGTGTCAAATTTCCACAGGGAGGTATGAGAGGAGATAGTTCAGTTTCAGTTAGCCCAAGACCCAGGCATACTTGAAGGAGCCGTTGCCCATTCCAGCAGCTTCCTTCTCAAAGTTTAGAATTGTACACTTGAACCGTATGTAATTTTACTAACACTGTCGAGCCAATACATTTTAAAGAAAAAATTTTTTGTGATTTTTTTTTTCCTGACTCCACCACATTTATAGATCAGATGGCCAGCAGTGGCAGGCTTGCCTGAATCTACGTGTCCAAGACGACAATGTTGATTTGAGTGTTTTCCTTTCCCATTTTGGCTTAGAGTTAGCAGTGGTTTACATGACTCCTGTGTTCCGGTGGCTTAGAAACATTCGAAGAAGCTCTAATGTGTCTTTCTCAGTGGGTAGAGTAGCATTGTTTACATCTTCCCAAGTCTCTTAATGTCTGGCTCAATAGAAGACAGCTGGATTCACATATTTGCTTCTTAACTCCAATGCAGTATCACATGTCATGTATCCTCTGGAAAATTGTACTCTGCACTTGTGAGAGAATGAGAATGACCAAGGAAAATAAATCTTAATATTGTTGTTAAAATAGTTTTGTTTTCAAAGACCCCCTGAGTCACGGGGTCCCCTGAGCAGTCCCAGAACTGCTGTTGTGTATCAATGTGTATATAGTGAATTCCTCCTCTGCGTACCAAGGAGATGAAGGCTAGCGAGGAGCCTTGGCTTAAAATAAGGTAAACACAGAAAGAGGACTCCAGAAACAAGTGTCCACTTCAACTTTAAAACCTTTCATCAGCAGTATCACCTCAACAGATGAATACAGAAGGCCTCATAATTATATGAACAGATGAAAGTTATTTGATAAAATCTGGTGATCTTTCTTAGTAGAAATTCCAAATAAATTAAGAATGGAAGAAAACTATTTGGAACAAATGAAATCAATTGTGAAAGTCAACAGTAATATTATATAACAGTACAATAATGAGTGTTAAAGTTACTTCTATTAAAAGCAGGGGGAAACTGCCTGATGTATATATTATTGTTAGCCAACACTGATCTGTCAGTTCTAATTGTCACACTAAAATAAGAAAATGAAATAATCATGAATATTTCCAAAGAAGAGATAAAAAAACTTTCATTTGCAGACATTATGAGTCTGTTACCAACAGACAGGAAGCATGCTCACAGAGTAGCACTAGCAGTATTAAAAAACTAAGAAGAGATTCTTTGTAAGTGTCTGGATAGATGCTCAATACACCAGTCCTGACAATTAGGATTGGGACCTTGCTGCAGCAACGTTGCCAACTTGTTTTTGATATCAGAGGGATTATTCATTATGAATTTGTACCAACTGGACAAACAGTTAAGCACGCTTACTGTTTGGAAGTGCTGAAAAAGCTGCCTGAAAAAGTTAGACGACCTGAACTTTTCAGCACTAACTCATGTTTCTTGCATCATGACAATGCACCAGCTCCCACGGCACTGTCTGTGAGGGAGCTTTTAGCCAGTTAACAAATAACTGTATTGGAACACACGCCCTACTCACCGGACATGGGCCCCAAGGACTTCTTTCTTTCCATGAAGATAAAGGAAAGAGTGAAAGGAAGAAATTTGGATGACATTCGGGACATTAAGGGTAAAATGACGACAGTGCTGATGGCCATCCAGAAAAAGAGTTCCAAAATTGATTAGAAGGGTGGGCTAGGTGCTGGCATTGGTGTACACCTTCCCATGGGGAGTACTTCGAAGGTGAGCATAGTGATATTCAATAATGAGGTACGTTGCACTTCTTCTAGGATAAGTTCAGGGCCTTAAGTGTCAGACCTCGTACAAAAATAGGACTGCTTATTTTCAAATTCAAAGAGAAAACTCGTATTGCTGGGGCTAAATGTATTTGCAATGAACAAATCATCACCAGTGATTTGTGGAGGGGCCAGGGTATCCAGGAAGAGTACATGGTGTGGCTGAGTCATGTGACCACGCCTGTGATGGGTGATGGTGGAGGAAGTCAAAATGAACCTGGGTGAAGGGTCTTTGAACTTCACATTGTGTCTGAAATGGCACCTAGACTGGATTCCCAGCATCAGGAAAGGCACAAGTAGGGCACTGGACACAGTGAGTACCTAATGGAAAATTCCAGAGCAAACGAAGCATTTCTGCTTTTCTTTAGTTTCTTTCCATATATACGACCCAGAAAGAGATTAGCCATCACAGGACAATTGCGTTATGGCAAGAGTTGGCCAACAGACAACGGAAACAATCTCTGATGCCTAATGGTCTATCCATGTCGTGGGCCTCCCTTTGAGCTCACAGTTTGTGGCAAGGGGACTGAGCACATGTTGGGTGTACGAGGGCTGCTGGCAGTTGGTCTGGGGGAGTAGAGAGGAGTGGCTCCATCAGCCCACAAGCTTCCCTGAGGAGCTCAGGGCTTAATCTTGTGGTCTCATGCCTGCACGACAAAAATGGAAGGAGGAATAACATGGCTCATGGAGTTTGTGAGAAAGGTACATTGCTGATTTGGGTATCATCGGAGATGCTCACGGCTTTGGGTAAAGATATATATTTCAATTTTTGATACTTCTGAAATATATGAAGTCAAATGTTATTGATCAATACATCTCTTAATGAGATGAATGAGGCCTGCTTGATTTTATGTATCCACGGATAATATCCCTTATTGCCAAAATGAGGCAATTTTTGTCATGGTTGTCATCTTTATAGAAGAAACATCTGAAAATACTTGTCATGTGATTGTGCAGATGCGACAAGCATAATGTTTGCGGTAGTGATGTCACTCTATTCTTTGGATTCCTCTAGGATATGGGAGAAAAATGAAATTGTGATCTATCACTCAAAATTATTTTGAATGATTAATCCGCCATGGCTAACTTATGTTCCTCTTTGATTTTATTCAAAGCAAGGAATCAGAAACCACTCTGTATGACATACTTTGTGTAAAATACTATTTTGGATTATTTTTGAGGGAGTCCACGGACTTGTACACGCAGATCAATGCTGTGTAAGACCTGATGGGTGGTAGGTATGCTCTTTGTCTTAGGAAACGGGCACAAGAATGTTTATGAGAGAGGAGGTGGGAAATGTGAACCAGTGTAACCAGGTGATACGTGTACTGGAAAAGTATACGTGGTCGTGAAGACCCAGAAGTGACGTCCTCCGTGTTTCCATCCCCACACACGGGTTAACCAGTCAGACTTAGCCAGAAGAAGCCCTGGAATTCCACCTCTGCCAAAAGGATGTTTGTCAGCAGTGCATCCTGCTGAGGACAAGAGCCCAGAGGCCCTGGGCCTTGGGAGAAATAATACCTCCCCCCACCTCCTGCACCCTTAGTTCCAATATTCAGTATTTAGGGTTTGAAAAATCACAATAACAGTCACCCTGATGTGATCATAAAACAAGAAATGAGGTTATTGGAAAGTAAGTATCTCATTTTTCTCTCCTAACTGAGAGAACCCAATGGAACCACAGCCAAATTCTGAAGCACGCTTTGTTAGTGTTTAGGATGAGACACATTCCTTGTTTGCTGAGTCAGTTAGACTCAGTTTGATATTTGTCTTTGGGATTCAGGGGATTTATTTTGTTTGCCTTCCACTTTTTCTTTCGTGTTCCATAATTGTAGTGGCCGATGTTCACTGCCAGACAGTGTGCTGAGCATTTTTTGGGCATTAATTTCTTTATCCTGACACCAATCCTGTGTGACATAGGCTATTGTTATCACCCTTATTTTACAGATGAGGAAACTGTGGGAGGGAGGGAGGGTTGGCAACTTGCTGAAGAACCCACAAGTAGAAAGTTTCAGAGCTGTGCTTAAATTCAGGAAGCCTGGCTCTAAATATGGGCTTTTCCTCACTACTCAATAAATGAATCCATTCCAATTATGAAAGATCCAACAACACTTCAGAATTCAGAACAAGGTGCAAAACAGCCTGATCAGGATTCTGGTGTGGGCCGGATAGAAACTGTAGAACATTTTGAGAATAGTTGACATCTTTAAATTTTCTAATGTTTCCTTCAGGATCAAGATGTGTGTCTCAGTGCTTTAGAAATTTGTGGTGTCTGTGAGTAAAGTTCCATGGTTTTGCCCTGCAAGCTCTGTGTGTGTCAGTTGTGTAAATGTCAGTAGACTTTTGTTGCTGCTAATGTCCCTGGGGGCCAATGGTGTCCTTTTCCCCTTTGTAACATGCCATGGTGATACAGGATGATAGGAAAGCGATAGTTGCTTAAGTGTCAAACTTGTATGCAGCTACATAATGAGCTTTCATCTGTTCTAACAGTTATTTTCACTGGATTATCTTAAATTTCTCTGATAGGTGATCATCTTATCTTTATATTGCGACCCATTCATTGAATCATTTCTTAATCCCATCTTCCTCCCTCATTTGAAGGGTATGTTCTCAACTAGATGTTTGTTTTTGTTTTTCAATAGTCTTTATTTTTTAGAGCAGTTGTAGGTTCGCAGAGAAGTTGGACAGAGCATACTGAGTTCCCATAGGCCCTTTGTGTCCGTGCAGGAAGAGCCTTCGCCCCTGTCAGCCCCATCGGCACCATACCCCTGGGGGACACTGTTACCAAGGAGTATAATTGCTGATTGTATGGTAAGATGGTGGTCACTTTTGCAAGAAATTGTCCAACTGCCCTCCAAAGTGGCGACACCATTTTGCATTCCCACCAGCATTGAATGAGAGTTCTTGTTGCTCCACGTGCTCACCAGCATTCTTGCTGTCAGTAAGTGAACTTTTTGAAACAGAAAAGAAGAAAACGGAAATGAAGAGAGGCAGATGAAGGAAATGGGATGGGTCATCAGGCAGAGAATTCAGTTGATTCAGAAACGGAGATGCAAGCAGCGGAGATAGAATTTAATTGTTATCTACCTCCATTCCATTGGACATGTCCCCACTACCAGACACCCCGACTGAAAGTACCACTTTGTACATCATCATTCAATACCACCAGTGTGTAAGCTGGACCTACTGACTTCCAAACTATGCAAGTTTGAACAAGTTTCTTGCTTTCTGCAAGTGAGTTGATCAACTGTTAACATGGGAAAGTAGTAGTTATTGATTTGTAGCAGTGACTAAATATGACAAATTATGCTTGCACATTGCATGGCCATAGTTAGCAATAAAAAAATATTGCTCCTCTTCTCATTTTCACTATTCTTCTTAGCTTCAGAAGGTTTGCACCTAATGTACCTGTATGAAGGATGCATTACAATGGTGTGTTTCCAGATGTAATCAGCTCACTGATTTGTTTTGATGACTTGATGTTTATTTAAAATTGTATTTTCCCTGCTCTCACCCTGATAACCACCATTGTACTCTCTGTTTCTATGAAATTGATTACTCTAGAATCTCATGGAAAAGAATTATACAGTGGTGTTTTTTGTGACTGACTTATTTCACTTATTGTTCTGTCCTCAAGGTTTATCCATGTTGTAGTACGTAACAGGATTTCCTTACTTTATAAGGCTGAATCGCATTCCATTACATATCTGCACTGCACTCTGTTTAACCATTATCTGGACGCTTGGGCTACTTCCACCTTTTGGTTGTTCAGAATAATGCTGGTATGAACATGGGTGTGCAAATACGTGTATGAGAACGCGCTTTCAATTCTTTTGTGTCTATACTCAGAGGTGGACCTGATTGATCACATCATAAATTCTTTTTTTAATTTTGAAGGCCCTCCAGACTCTTTCCACAGTGGCTGCAGCATTTTACATCCGCACTGAACATGCACCAGTGTTCCTATCTCTCCACATCCTTGACAACCCTTGTAATTTTAATTTTAATTTTTGGAGAGTAGCCATGATACTGAATGTGAAAAACCCATGTGATTTTGACTTGAGATCTGAAACACAGCAAGAAAGCACCAGGTCTAAATATCTAGGTGTGTCTCACCTCAGCCATCTACTCTGCCAGCACTGCCCACAGAGTAAAATGGAAACGGCTTGCTTTGGCCCATTCTGTCTCTCTAGTCACAAAGCCCTCCCTCTTCCACCATGTCCTCCTGTATGTTTCAGGGTAACCTGGGTTCCTATGTTCCCCCAAAGTGACATGGTTTAAGCTGTCTTCGCCCTCATGCTGTTGCCTCAGATCCCCTCCCAGCACTTCTTCTTGTCAAAATTCTGTCTGTTCTGAGTGGTTGTCAAGCATGCTTCTCTGTAACCAGACCACTTGCTAAAGTTTTCCTTAGAACTGTCATACCTCCATCCCCGAGTTTTCTATGAGCACGCCACTTACAGTTGGGGAGAGGCAGAGGACCAGCCCTGTGGGCACTTCCACCGCTGGGTCCCTGATGCCCCCAGTGTGATCCTCCTAATGGACAAAGGAAACTGAACAGGAGCTTCTTTTGATCGAATTAGCACTTGATTTGACTGGAAATCTCTCTTGATATTGTGGAAACATTAGGTTAGAGAAGGGAATTACTTGCGGGGAGGTAGTCTTTCCTTTTGGCACTTTTTCTTGGGATACCGAAAACCATGGATTTCTTTCACAGTTATTGCCAAGCTACGCACATTTATTCCTCAATTGCCCAAAGGAAACCTGACAGAGCAGCAAGCATTTTACATTAATAATGCACCCTAACCATATTTAGTAGTGTGTGAATTTATATTCATTTATTATTCCAGGAATATTTAATGACCCTCTTCTCTCTTCCCGTCATGATGGGAAGTAAAGATGACCCAAACCAGACATTACCCTGCAATTAAAGAGCTAAATTTCAGGGGGGCTCCATCAATTCACCGATTATACATTTGTAATACTACAACCTCAGTTTTTGCTACAAAGGAGAAGTGCATGGTGCCAGCAATGGCTAGCTTTGTCCAAGTCATGGATGGATGGCATCAGCCCTCAGTGAGGAAGGGAGGACTAGATGCCAGGCCTTGTGACCGGCCACGTCCTATGTGGGCAGGACTAGTGAGGCTCACTAGGTATAAATAGCCCTGGGCACCCAGGCTTCTGAGTCCAGCTGCTAGGTGCTCATCGTTTGCTAAAGCTGAAAACTCAAAGCAAAACAAACCATGAGGCTGGCCTTCCCTGTCCTGCTGGTCACTCTGGCCTTTTGCTGCTATGAGGGTGAGTATTGTTTCTAATCAGGCCACCATCAGCCCTGGTAAGTAACCTTCTCTGAAGTAGGTGATGTTTTGGGGGAAGGGGGTGAACGGACTAGAATCCAAACGTTTTCCATCACTGTGACGAGTATATGAAAAACCCAGGGTTCATTTAATCAGTTCCCCATACTCTGGAATTTTTATTTAAAAAATCATTGCAGCCACATTTTAAGAGTTCTCCACCTGAAGCCTCACTCCTTGTCAGTGATCTTTGTTTCAGAAGCAACACGACATAATTAAATTTGAATGTGAGTCATTGTTCTGCCACTTAGCAGCGTTGCAACCTTGAACAAAATGCTTAATCTCTCAAGTCTCCTGTCACTGGGTTTTACAGCGGAGTAAGATTAAGTAGGTCCAGAGGCCAGCTCTAGGTAACAGTATGCAGATGTTATCCAGTAGTCATCAAACGTTCTCCTGCCCTGGGTCTTTTAGGTGCTAGGTGAGACCACACTGGTTAACTCATAGCTTCAGACTCACAAAATGTTACAGCTGGAAGGGTTTTATTTCTCAGTTCAAGAAGAGCCCGCATTCTCTGATTCTGTATAACAAATCTGCAATGGGCTCTGCTAATTGGCAGCACTCTAGCTATAAGCCCCGTTCCTCCTCTGAGAGCATGAGTGCAATGGGAGCAGAACCAGAGCAATCACTAAGGCTCCATGGCCATTGCTTTGAACTAACTCTAGCCATTCGTCCAAAAATACTTTTGTGTGTCTCCATGTCTTCAATACTGACCCAAGTCTTTTGGAATCTTTCTCTTTCATCTGACTTTTTGAGCCTCCTCATCCTCCCCGAGCTGTCTGATAGGGCTCAGATGGGAGCATGGTAGGGTACTTTTCAGGCTTCAGGTGGTTTCAAAGACTGAGGGGATGGAGAATCCAGACCAGGAAAAGGGCTACTTCAGGTCACAGCACAATTCCAGTGGGGTCAAAAGTAAGTCCGAGTTCCCACCTTCACCCTTTCTGAGGAATTTTATACATTGCTGTAGAGAAAAAGAGCCTACCATAGTTTTGTATAAAAGCTTCCAATGTGGTAAACTTATAAGCAATTTTTTTGCTTTTTAGCTATGTCTGTATTCAATGACATAATCCTATTGTTTAATTTAGTCTCCAAAGAACATCTTCCAACACTTGACAGTTTTACTGACCTCTGTCCAGATTTGTTCCCCCTTCCCTGAACTCTGGTAAGATGTGAGTATACCACTCATTTGAAATTTTGATTACTAAAATCTCCTCTTCCTCATTCCAAGAAAAAAGAAGGTGTCACTGTATTAACAGGCAAAGTTTCATTTTTTAAATCTAGGGAAAGTGAATTTCCGCACAGCAGGAGAGTCCTAGAAAGTAGTGGGCGTCCTTTACACAGAAGAGAAACTGAACTAGGGATCCATCAAACTGTTTTCCAGAGCTCCCTAGCTCTGAGGCTTGCTCTGTGACCTTGAGGAAGTCACAACTTCTAGGGTTTGCATGGTCATTGCATAGTTGTGTGATGAGGTCATAACACACCTCGTGTTCCTGTCCAATTCTGATGTGATAGAGCTATCGGGAAAAGTGACTTTCTTTATATCAATTGTATTTTTCTTCCTTTGTTCCAGCCAATGCAGAACCATGTCCCTCCGTTGTTTCTACACTGAATAGCTACATAACAGATACTGTAGAAGACTTCAAAGAAAATATTTTGCAATATGGTGCACCTCCAGAAGATATTCGGGCCAAACTGGTAGTGAAAAGATGTGTAACTCAAATGTCCACTTCGGAAATATCCGCGCTTGAAGGTTTTCTGGTACAGTGTTTCTTTTTTTTGCATAGGGACTTCTGGTCTCTGGCTGAGAGCAGTGCGCAGCCAGGAGGGAGGTGGGCATCTGCTCTGTGAGGTGCAGAAGAGCCAGAGGCACCTGCCTCCTGATCATGTCTTAGAGGGTGACACTTGGCCCCAGAGTGGATGAGATCATGACACCTGCTGAGCTGTACTTGGGCTGCAGGGAGCTTCTGGGCATAAATGCTCTTCTCAGGTCACACTCCTGGGCGCCAGGTTCCCCACAGTGTCCTCAGGGGGAAGACAACCAGGGGCCCCCACAGCCATGTTGGAGGGACAGAGATAGCTGCTCTCCTGCCCAGGAGCTGTCAGGGGTGCCAGTTCCCCTCACTCAGTGGTGCAGTCAGTGGGGAATCTCATGGGGAGTGTTGGGAGTGTTGAAGGGGAGACAGGGGGAGGGAGGGAGGAAATCAGCTTCCGCCTCTGACGTGATGGAGGATGCACTGGCTGGGTTCTCTGAGCTTCTGCAGAGCCCAGGCCCATTCCCTGTACCTTTGCCCGTTTTCTTCCCCTCACTTTTCACAACCAGTGGGTAGAGATGCTCAGTGTTATATCTCCTGCAGCCTCATATGAAGCTGAAACACTTAAATTATGTCTTTCTGAAGAAATCCGATATTTAAAGGTGTTTCTCAACCTGACTGTTGCTGTAATGAGGTCAAGTTTATGCAAATTCCTATGATAGCTGAGTCCTCAGAGCTGAAAAGTACATGTGCCATTATGTTGAATTGCTACACCTCCAGACCGGAAATCTGAAAGCACAACATCCCAAGCCCCTCCCGCCCCTGTACCGGTCTCTCAACCTCATGTCCACCTCCGACTGAGAAAGTACGGTCCTGGAGCCTGGGGTTCAGAGAAAGCAAATCCTGGGCTGCTCTTCACACCCATCCATTAGAATCCCAAGTCCTACTCTTGGGTCACTCAGGGTCCTTTTGCCAGGCTGTGGACATGACTCTTTCCTGACCCACATTGTTTGCTGAACTGGAACAGGTTAACTGAGTTCACCATTCACAATGCTGTCCTGCCTGGGGCCCTCCATTCATCTTTGCTGCTTGAAATATTTCTTCCACGTCTTGGGTTTTGAGCAAGAGCCTGTGTCAAGTGCAAGAGCAGTATGACTGATCTCTTCTTTCTCTCCTCTTGTATTTCAGAGTGGCGTATTGTTGGCATGTAACTCCTAGATTGAGAAACATCTTACATATCTCTGAGGATCCATGGTGACCTGATATTCCCTGGAAAATGTATAGGTTTCAACATCTTGCTTCAATAAATCACTCTCCCTGCACTGCTCTGTGTGTCTTGTTATCATCCAACAGTCCCTGGTCTGCAGCTGGGGTGGTTTCATCAGGAAGTGGCCACTGGGTGTTGTCAATAGTAGATTTCAGGGGTCAGCATCTGGTTACCCATGGTGGTCTGAGGTGCAGGGATCACAAGAGGAAATATTTGCTCAGGACCATCCTGCACGACTTGACAGATTTCCCAGTCACGGGGCCATGAGCAGAAAGGATGGTTAGAGGTAAAAAGCAATCACAACGTTCCTGCTCCTGGGCTTGTACTGAGGGATGCCCGCAGCCCAACTATCTGGCCGGTCACATGGTTCCCACCAGCAGCATCACTACTATTCCATCCTCATCATAACCACACACAACCTGCCTGGTCCTCACCCTTCACTGTGGTTCAATCCTTGGATGGTCCCATATAACTTGTTTTCTGTCCACTTCTCAATTTGTAGTGAATTCAGGGTTCAACCTCCAGTGAGCTCTCTTAGCTCTGCACACTCACAATGCTCTTAACTCTCTACACTGCTCAGCGACCCTCGGCTACTGCTTCCTTCATCACTCTCCCTAAAGCTACAGAAATAAGTGTCAGCTGCCATCTGGGCAATGCCACACGAGCAATCCACACTCATGTCAGGGGGAATGTATAAAATCTACACTGTGCCTCTCTCTGCCGATCCCTCTCCTCCATGACCCCCATCCAGGCTCAGGAACCGTGGATACACATAGTCCCGGATTCATTTCCAGGGTCTGCTACAACACACCAACACACTCTTGGTGGCTTGCCTTGTATTCTGAAAGTGTGGAGGACAAGAGTCTAAAATCCATAACAGCCCACTAAACTGTGTCAGGAGGACCACACTGGCTCTGGAAAGGCAAGATGAAAATCGTTCATGGCTTCTTCCAGCTTGAAGGCGGTGGCGTTTCTTGTCTTGTGCCCACATCACTCCGGTCTCTGCCCTGTGAAATGACCTTGTGTTTCCCTTTCTGTGTGTGCAGATGTTGCTGTGCCTCCTTTGTGTAGAATATAAGAGATGGTATTTGGAGGACACCAGAGGTAATTTCAGGATTATTCCCCTAATCAGAATCTGTATCTTTATCACATCTGCAAAATTCCTTCTTTGCCTTGGAGGGTAAATTAGAATTTCCCGGGTATAGGATGTGGATATCTATCTTTTGGGGACGATTATGAGCCTCTTACAGCTCATATCCCGCCTGACACCTAAGAGTCAGCTAAGTCCTGCCCCATCCACCGCCAGAGCAAGACTTGGCTCCTGACCTTTCCACCCATACAGCCATCATCATTGTCCTTTTGTAGTCCTGCCTGGCTTGTACCACTGTCTCTTAAGTGGTGTCCTGGGGTCTGAGATACCCCCTCCTGCTGCACACCCTACTCATTGACATCCCAGTGACCTTCCTAAAACAATGTGAATCCGATCTGTCATCTGTAATCCTAAAATACTAGATGTCATGTCTGTATGAAAGTGTCAAGCAGAGACTTATTATAACTCCTAAGCCCAGTCTCCAATTATAATAGGTATAGTTATTCAAACTATGATTGAGAAAAATAGAAGATAACAGTTATCTACTATTATCGGTTATCTCCAGTTCTTTTACAATAAATGTGTATTTTCAATCACATCAGGAAACATGTACACTGGATTTGGTCCCTATTGTCTGAAACACATTGCGTATTCAGTTTGCATACTATGCATGGTGCACACAGGGCGCTCTCGCAACCCCCTGAGAAACCCAGACTGGAGTCTCTAGGAGGACCAAGCCCACCGCTTGTGTTGCGACCCGTCCCAAGCATCCCTCCGACTTCTTCTCCCTGCTCGCCCAGGATTCTGTGACCAGCCATAGTTGTCTAAGTGCCATTCACTCATGTATTACGTTGGGTCACACCAGTGCACCAGGGCATGAGGTGTTCCCTGTGCCTCTGTAACCTTCCTGCACAAGACAGCTGACAACCTCATCTGTGAGGTCCATTTCATGCCTTGTCCTCTGTGAAGCCCTCCCTGACACTCACACCCTAAAACAAAACTTTATACATAGACAAATATTTTACATTTAATGTCACACACAGAGGTTCACACTTTTAAACACCCAGAGGCATGCACAGACAGGCACAGCAAAACACATACACACCCATAGACAGGCAATCACCCCTCTGTTATCACTTTATCTTTCTGTGATATAGTATTCATATCACAGCCTTGTTTTGAGAACATATGGAATCAATTAATAATATGAACAAGAGATTTGATCAATTATGATGACTGTTTTCAAGAAACTTGAGAATTTTCATGCATCGAGCACCCGTATAGGTGCTCCCAGCATCATGAATGTGGTGACCTGCGGACCTTCCCTTGGCTACCTCTACAGCCCTTCAAGCCTGGCAATTGAAGGGCATTCATTAGTTTCACTGGTATAAAACTAATAAACTTAGGGTGTCATACAGGAACATTTTCCTACAAGAGATGCCCACAGAGTGCAAGGTGAGATATGCAAGACTCCACAGTCTGTAGTTGTCTAAGAACTGGCAGAAAGTTAGCTCTAAGTGGCAGGAGGGCCCGTGTTTCAGACCCCCGTGGACACACTCTCTCAGAGCTGTCGACATCTCTAAGTCAAATTATGTCTGGGTCATCTCATTGTTGGTTTTGCCTCCTGGGTTTCCTGTATTGAAGATATCGCTAAATTGTTTTTTAGAAACTCCAGATCAAATCTCATACTGCGTAAACCAAGTACAAAGGATTGGCTTCTGCAGGGTCTCTGGATGTTACCTTTGAGGCTTCTCATTCTTTCCCTGAACAGAAACAATTGCTGCCTCCTTGGGCTCTCCTCCTCAGATATCTTCTCCCTGCACCCACCTTACTCTGGATGACAAGGCCAATATTCTTTTCGGTAGAGCAAATTCTCTGCTACCTTCTGAGGAAAAGCTCGCTGGAGATAAAACTTTTGAAGACTTGCGCTTTTGAAATGTCTCATTTATCCTCATACTTCAATGCTAGCTGACTGCATATAGAAGTCTTTCACTGACAATGATAGCTCGGGTTTGTCATAAGCTTCATTAAAGCCAGCTTTCAGTGGCTCTCCAACCAGTGATAAGAAGTTCAATGTCTCCCTTTAGAAGTTAGTTTACCCAGGCCTGTGTACGAGTCAAAACTTCACAATCTGTCACAATTAAGACATTTCTTTCACCTCTGTGCCTTCTTCCCTTCTTGTCTCCCACCTGCTAACCATAGTTTCTGACAGATTTCGGGCTTAAAAACGGGGAAAGGAAAGGATACAATGAAGTTCTTCATTGACCTATAGTCTTTGGGGACTGGTCTAGATTTTCTGGGCCAGTCTTGTTCTCTTGTGGGACAACTGCATGGTCTTCAGAAAGCTCAGATTACTAAGATCTGTTATTCTCTTCAGGGTTAATCAATATTCAAAGTCCAAGCAGGTCTGGAAAAATTAAAAATATGACAGCTGGAAAAGATAATAAAGGAGTTGGAAGAGAAATACTATATGCAACAAAAGTGATTTATGCATAGTGGGAAGGATAAAGAACACAAATATTAAAGAAAGGTAAGCTAAAGCCTCCATGTAGGATGTCCAAGTAGTAGGCTTCCAGAATGAGAGAGATTGTGGTGGGAAGAAAGTCACCAAAGGAAAACACCTCGAAAATCTCCCAGAAGTGAAGAATAGGCATTGAGTAGCCCACTCATTCCCTACATCGAAATACATTTCTCTGACTTTTGGACCATCATCCTAAAATGAAAGATTTTTCCTTCAGAGAGAAGGTGCAGGAAGAAGGTGCAGGTGAGAATCATGGTTCCAGCAGTGGACATCATTTCTATCCATTTCTCATAGTCCTCTGCTGATGGCCCTGGGGCCAGAGGACCGCAATCTGAAGGCAACGGTTAGCTAGAAACTGTGGGCAGGAAGTGGGGGGAGCTCAGTAACTGGGTAGATACCTAATAAACTGTATGAGCTGTCGCATGTGTCTAAGGATTAAATATTTAACCTCACGTTTTATGAATATGTAAGATGTGTAAAGGTCAGGGTTTGGTGAAGAAGCCAAGGGAATTAGCTGGAGGTGACTGGTGACCCTGGCTCAGCTTCCAAATCCGTCTCCCTGTCCCAAGTCTTTAGATGGATCCGGGTTAAACTGGATCAAGCTAATGTTTACTTCTTGGGAACAGAAAGACTGAGGTAGCCCAGTCCCCACATGACAGGGCTCCAGCTTCCTCCTGTCCTCACCAGTGTGTCCCTATGGGGAGTCCAAAGAACAAAAGAATGTTGGTGTTCCCACCAGCATGTCACCCTGAGGCCTGGGTTAGGTTTCACGTTGAGTTTGAGCCTTGCCTTCATTAGACATTCAATTTCAAATGAAATTCTCTTTCTGAATAGACTTAAAATAAAACATGTAATAACTCATAATCCGTCCTGGTAAGCAGTTGCACAATCATTCGTTAAGCACCTACTGCATCACTATTGTCACGGTAAGTGCAGAGCGCACAGGTCATGCACTCCAGGAGCATAAGACGGGGAAAGAGCCTTCGGGCCTGGGGCTGGTGGCCAGGACAGAGGTGCACACGGAGAGCCAGGGGTCTTGGGAAGGAGATCCCCAGAGATTTAGGCCAGAAAAGGAACTAGGAAGTGGGTTGGTATTTGTTTTTTGGTTTTTTTTGAGGGCAGTGTCACTGGCCCTCATATGTGGCACCTGAACTGGGGCCGCTGGCTTTCCAAGGCAGCGCTTATCTGCCGCGCCACTCTGCAGGCTCGGAAGTGGGTTGTTTTTGATGTGGCTTCAGGAATGAATAAGGGGTTCAACCCAGAGGGACAGAGGCAAGAACAGCAGAGAAGGGGTCTCGCAGGGAGCAAAAGCTCTGAGCTGAAAACTGTGGAGCCTGCACAGCAATCAACCTGGAGTTCACACAGGGCCGTTGTGCAGGTCAAGGTCCCAAGGTCCATCTGAGCCATAAAGTGAAGGTCCAGAAGTGTCAAGCTGAGGAGGTCAGTAGTGTGGACAGTGCCTCTCGAGTCAGAAAGCCTGGCCCCTTACAGGCTCTGCCAGCCGCTATCTGTGTGCCCTTGGTCAAGTTCCTTGACCTCTCTTGTCCCATTGTCTGCAGATGGGGAGAAGTGACATGCCCATCTCATGGGCAGGGTGACCACACATGTCAGGTTGCTCAGGAGAAACATGGTTTATGCTGCTGTTCTGGCATTCCATCTCTTTAGTGATATTTCAATGTCAAAAGTGCCCCTGTTTTGTGAAAAAATTTCATAACCACTTTACTCATTGGGTGGTTTTGAAGATGAAAAGAGGCTGTCTCTGTGCTCTTCATGGAGTAAATGGTCCACAATTCTTTGCCATTCATGTCTTACTGAATGTGGAAAACAAGTAACACAGGTTGGATGCGGGTATTGAGGAGATGTAGGTCAAAAGTATGTAGAATATGTTTGACGGAGAAGGTACATGTAAATTATCTCAATAAAACTCTTTCAAGAAGGGGTCAGAAAAATATTAGGAAACATGAATCCAAAAAGTGCTGCATTTCTGAGCTAAGGGTTTTTGCTTCATGTGTGAATATGGTATCTCTAGGCCTTTTAGAGGACGTAAAGTAGAAGCCGAGATTTCTGTGGTCTATAGTGGACCTAGCAGTCCTTCAAGGTTTATCATAACATTGTCTCAAGTCTATAAATTCCTGGCTGGCAGCTGATATGGACAGAGCTCATACTCTGTGTCCAGCCATGTTCTGAGGACGTGCACACTGTAACTGTCAGGTCCCATGACAACCCTAGGACGATTCCCATTGTACAAAGGGACACAGCTGTGAAATCTCCACACCAGTGTGGCCCAAGGCATGGGAGACACGTGTTCTTGGAATGGCCTGGACACTGTGAACTATGGACATGTCACTGCCATCTAGATGTCCCCCACACCAGGGCCTTTCCTGAAGTGTCTGGCTGGGGAAAGTACCTCCCAGCTTAAGTTCTAGACTTAGTGTGACCTTCAAGAAGAAGAGTTTCACGTCCAAAGCCAAACCTCAAAGCCTGAGGTTCATGTGTCGACAGCCCAGGAGTGGGGAGGCAGAATGAGTTTTAAAGAATGAGTGACAAAGGAGTAATGTAGAGTATCTTGTCCCCAAATACCGTGGGGCTGATTTATATGAGTAACTTACAAAGAATGGAAACTCAATAATCATCTAAATTTCAGAACCTCTTCATAGGCTTTGTGCCAAAGCATGAATCACTGAGAAAAAATGGCTCTCACTGAGTGATACTAATTTTATGAAGTACGGCAAGGTCTCAAATGAGCCCACTATTAGTGTGAGTCTATCTCAGGTCTTGTCTGAGCCTGAGGACAGGCCAAATATAATTCTCTCTTACCACACATTGATCTCTACCCGAGACAAGGGTATTGACGGTGAAATCTGTGAATACTTAACCTCTACCTCCAAGTCTATTTTGTCTGGTTGTCACTGAGGATGATCAATAAACGTACACCCACTGGTACCGAAGGCTACTTCACTGCTATATTCTGAACTGCTTTTTGGGAACCGGAGTCAAAGTGCCTTCTGGGAGGAAGACAAAATCAGGCCAGCAGTACAGGCATTCTCACCTTTGGTTTCTTCCATTTGCGTTTGCAAACGATGCTTTGAAAGGAGCCTTTGTGAGCAGACTAATTGCACTTGATTCTCCTGGGAATGGTCCCCATGTGCTTTGCAGTAATCAAGGAGGGAAAGAGACACACACTTTTCAATGGTCTCATGAACACCAGGTGGGAAATTGTTTGCTGAGTAAGATGCTGAGAAGGGCCAGTGTCCCAGCCGGTGGCAGGGCAGGTCCAAAATGACTGAGGCACCAGGCAGAGTCCTCATTAATTCCCGTTCAAGGAGACAGTCTCCCGTTTCATCACTAAAGTCCTTCACCTGCCTTTGGAATGAAGATGGCAGCAATGGTCAGTCAGCTGGGTGAGGGGACATCCACAAGAACATAACCTCCTTCTCTATTTCTAGCTTCTTCCTCAATCAATATTGTCCTTGGCAGCTGAAGCACCAGCTAAAAGATGGAAAGAAATGAGTCTCAAATAATCCACCCAGAGAATAGCGCGTTCACAGGGAATTAACTATTGCCTCACCTCTCAGGCTCTCTCATCCATTTCTTTTTCCCTGAACCTAAGCCAACCTTGTTTCTCTTGTTCCTGTTCCCTTCATATTGTCCCTGCTTAAAGCCATGAGGCTTTTCTATCCTATGAAGCTGTCCTGTCCCTGCCTTGACACCAAGCGTCACACTTTGCACGCTTCCCTTCCCTTGCTAAGTGCCATCTGCACTCAGGGCCTGTGTACTTGCTGTCCCCTTGGCCTGGGACACTCTTTCCCAGATGTCCCCTGGATTTTACCATCCAAGCTTAAAGTCCCTCCTCCGATGCTTGCCTGGACCTCCTTACAGCTGCTGCCAGACTGGTTGTTCGTTGTTCTTTACACCATCACTTTCCCTTGACCTCTCAGCCAACTGTTGGCGTGTCCGTTGCCTCCTCTGTGAGAGGTAAGCTGCACTCGTGCCAGGCCCTGGTTGAGCTTGTTCTTACACTGAACTGTGACACATAGCACAGGGCCCTGTCATAGGAGAGTCATGGTGGTTTTGAACAATGGGTGGAAGGACAGAAGGAAGGATGTGTGGGTAGGTGATGGATAGATGGATGGATGAATGGGTCGAATCTTCCATAGTCATGATGATCCTGTTTTAAGGTCTGTGATAGGCTCTTTCCATAGAGTGCCTGCCATCCTTCATAACCAAGCACGGTCTCACTTATTCCCATTTAGAAATTGTGAAAATGGAACTTGGAATGACCAGCACTTTACCTCACACAGGACGCCGCGTTTTGCAATGTTGCATCAAAGGTTCAAATCCACATCTGGAAGAGCTCACTATTGGGTTCTGCCTCCGGGAAGCATCAATTTTTCTACTTCTCCCATTGTCCTGGAATCAGTGGAAGAAAATCCCTAAAGTGCTAACTTAAACGGGACTACATTTATTTCCATTTATAATTAAATTGATGAAATCGGCTTAACTAAATGAGATCTTCTTTGTGAAACCAACCTTCAAAGCAGGTGAGGCATTATTAGTTTCTTCCAACTCCAGCCCTGACTGAAACAGTGTCTGTGGCTGTGGGAAGACGGCCTCCCAATGGCCGCCTGAGGTATTACACCCAACCCAGGTGTTCCATGAAGCAGGAAGAACAGACACAGGATATGAAATTTTTTGTACCTTGAAGATGGAGAAGAAAAAGAGAAACAACAACAGGAGGAGGAGGAGGAGGAGGAGGAGGGTAATGGGTGAGGGAGGAGACGAGGACGGGGAGATAATGAGGACCACCACAATAATAAAACAACAAGGCTCACTATGTTGTCATTTGCTTCCTTATCTAGCAAGCACATCTGCATGAATTGCATCTACTGTCGGGTACCATTATTGCATTTCCGAAATTGTTTTGGGTTCTAAAAGCTCTGTCTTTTTGGTTTTTACAAACTGAGCACAGGCTGGCTGGGTTCTGGGTGATTCTGGCTGTGGTTTCCTGGCCCAGTGCCAGGCTCATCGTGTGACTCATTCCTTCATTGGTGGGAGGGATTACCGTGTCCACCAGGAGAATAAAAGGAGGAGTTCGGGGCACTCACCTCCAAAGTAAGTCCCTCCTTCCCTGCCACATCGGTGTCACCAGCCCACAACCGCTGCCTGCACCATGAAGCTGCTGACAGTCCTCATGCTGATCGCCCTCCCCCTTTCCTGCTTGGCAGGTGAGTACTGCCAAGGAGGGCGGGCTTTGGTTTATAGGTTGTGTTAAGGGCCCCTGTGGAAGACCTCCTGACCCCCAAAGCCCAGAACAGAGGATGTCATTTCTCTAGTGTCCTCCTTTTTCATGTGTTTGGCCTCTCAGGGCTGTGGAAGCCAGGAGGGGGTGCAGGGAGGCCAATGTCTCAGGGCTGCAAGGAAGGAAATCCCAGATCCTGAGTTTACTGTCCTGGATTTGAGAACTCAAGACCATTGACCATAATCTTTCTAGTGTGTGTCTCCACTGGGATGGGACATGGCAAACCACATAGCTGTGCCCAAAAAGGAATTCAGACCTCTGTAAGTGAGCCCACGTTTCATGCTTTCATCCCAGGTTCTGGCTGCTCGCTCCTTGAGCAAGTGGTAAGTGAGACGATTGATAAGAACGTGACGGCTGAGCAGTACGTCTTGGATTTTCATGAGTTCCTAGACAGTGAAGACAAGGAAAATGTTGCAAAGGAACTGAAGAACTGTTTTCTCGGCCAGGATGACTACACTCTGGCCAATGTCAAAGATTTTGTGGTAATTTCCATTTCTTCTTTAAGTGCTTTTAATCCACTGGACAGGGACAAGCAGCCTCTAAGTTTGTCACATATTATGCCAAAGCAAGTGTTGACCATGCTTTGTTTCAGTGACTTTCATTGTTGGTGAGTGTGAATAACACTGTGAATCAGGAAATCCATCCAAGGTTCAATGCTGCCCTGTCTCTTCACTTTGTGGAACCTTGAGTGAATTTGAGAAATGAAAAGGACAAAGAAGGGAAAAACGCTAGGCAAAGGTTCCCGTAACCCTCAGCTGAGAAAATATCTGATTCATAAGAAGACCTTCCTTCACTTGTAAGAGTGATCAGAAAAATAAATTCCTCCCATTGATAGACAAATAGTAAAACATTTTAAAGAATTTTCAACAGAGTCCAAGAAATTTGGTTGAAGATTACTCCACGTATCTTATTAACACAATCTACAATGCACTTTCAAGTAATCAAAGTTTGTTAGTAAAAAGATTGAATTCCATTCATTAAAGACCCATGCATGACAAGAGCAGATCATGGGTATGACCCTGCCACGGGAGAGGGGATTGTTTAAAACAAAAATCAGTAGTTTAACAATGAGATATTCTTTCTAATTATGACCGATGTGTTTAGTTTTTCCCTAGCATTTATACCCTATCCTAATGTAACATTTAAAACATTCCAGGGTAGACGATTTAGAAGTATTGCCAGAGCACAAACTTAAAAGTGTACATCTATGAGAAGATTCTGAAACAGGGTGCAATATGGAAGAATCTGAAAAACATGGTTAAAAAAAAGAAAAAAGGCAGGCCAGCTGAGAGGCGCAGCGGTTAAGCACTGGCTTGGGAAGCCAGCGGCCCCGGTTCGGGTCCCACATGTGAGGGCCAGTGACACTGCCCTCAAAAAGAAAAAACAAAAAGGCATCCAGAGAAAGACCAATATAGCATGACTCCACATCTATCAGTTTTCTAGAGTAACTAATGTCTTACAAACAGAAGGCAGCACAGTGCTTTCCAGGGGTTGAATGGGGAGAAATTGGGAGTTGTTTAAGGAGTATGGAGCACAGTTTAGCAAGACGCCAATGTCCTGGGGTCTGATTGCACTGCAAAGAGAATATTCATTACACTACTGACTCTACTGAGAATGGTGAATAGGGCAATACCTATGTTATGTGTATTTACCGTAATTACATTTTTTTTTTTTTGAGGGCAGTGTCACTGGCCCTCATATGTGGGACCGAAGCGGGGCCGCTGCCTTCCCAGGCCAGCGCTTAACCACTGCGCCACTCGGCCGGCCCCGTAATTACATTTTTAAAAACCTGAACAACCCCTGCAATTAAAGATGGTAGGAAGTTTTTCTTTAAAAAGCTAGATTAGACAAATCAGTTAGAGCACACCTCTCCGATATTTTGTGGCCCACAACGGATATGGTGGAGGCCAGACTGTGTTCTGTATTTCTAACCTGAAAGTCCATCCAGGGACTCACAAACTCCACATGTCCTTGCACTGGAGCCCCGATATTGAAAACTGGTAACACAGCGTAATTTTGAAAGATATGTTATTTCAAAGAACAGGAAACATGCAGGGATATAGCCATAGGATGGGGAGTGCAGCATCGGGAATACAGCCAATGGAATTATAACAGCTGTATACGATGTCAGAGGGGTAGTAGATTGGGGGAAGGGCGTTATCAGTTTCCATGGGTGTAAATGTCTAACTGTTACATTGTTTTGTACTCCTGAGACCAATAAATGATAAGGAAGCAAGTAAATAGATATTTTTAAAAAATTCTAAATGCACCACTGGGGATGTAGGTGGGTGAGTCCTAGAAACAGCAGCAGCTCTTAGGCATCCATTAATGTCTCCTGAGCAATAGAATAAAATGATGGGATAATTCTGATGTCACTTCCAGCACTACCTTTCTTGAATGTCAGATGTGTGCAGACAAATCCAGGAAAACAATGAGAAGAAATGTTTGTTTTTCCAGATTTTCCTCTTATGAGGAATTGGAATGTGGGTGACGTGTCTGCTTGTGTTTTCCAGGAAATAGTATATAGCAGTCCCCAATGTTCTGGATATTAAGTTTCCACGACCTTTGGCTCAGACGACTACAGAGAATGATCACAACCGAGTGTCCATTGGTAGAAACCACAAGTCACCCTTCTTTTTTTGTCATTTGTTCTGCAAACTGCAAGACAATGGTTGAAACCTCAAATACATTTTCATTTCAATAAAGTATCTGCAAGCCTAAACTTCTTGTCTTGTTATCTGATGAAACGGAGATCTTAGAGAGACTCACATCACACACGCGTGTGCTCGCACACACGCACACACACTCACCCATTACTCAGTGCAGAGCTCGTGGGGGCAGGACTGCAGAATCTGAGCAGCACGCTGTTCCTCCCCACCAGTAGCCCAACATCCACCCTCTCTCTGGAAAGTGATTTTTGCTCCCCTCTCACCCCCATCTTCTGGGATGACCTCTGCCTTGCTCAGGCTCTGAGGTCTTGGTGGCTGCATCAAGCTCCAGTGCCCAGATTTCTTTCAGTCCTCGTGTCTACATTGAGCCCCATTCACCATGGCCGGGCTCTCTGGTTCCCTGGCCCGAGTGTGCAGGGAGGGGAACAGGGCAAGTGAGACAGGGGAGCAGGCAAGGCAGGGATGAATCCGGTGTCACCCTAAGATGGATATAGAGCCTCAATCGGTTCTTAAAATCCTTCATTTCAAAGTCATTGGCCATACCCCAAACCTCAGGAAAAACGCTTATTTGTCTGTGTTCCCATTTGAGTCTTGTCATTTACGTGCAAACCCATGAACAGGACTCACACACCTGCTTCATTTCTTGCACACCCTCAGATCTTTCACTTCTTTACCCCTAATGGAGTGTTAGGTAAAATTCCATATCATGGTTTCCTTCCTTTATCATAAGCCTCATAGAATTTTGATCCTTGGTGGAACACAAGTTCTTCTGGGAGCCATATTGTGCTGAGCCTCAGGGTCACTGAGATTGTTGGGTCCGCTCACAGGAGGCTTTGCTCCCCAATTGAAGGGACTCATTCCCATGCTTCCAGCACCTAGGGTTTCAGGTGCATTTTCATCCCCACATTTCACAGTATTCTCTGTAGCCCCAGAAAGTAAATATATGACAAAATTTAAGACAGATCATACTGGGAATTCCTTTTCTTTTTAAAGATTTTTAGTGGGGAATTGAGGGAGGGGAACAGCATTGGGGAATTGGGGAAGGGGAACAGACAAGTTGCTGACCTCTGTGTTCTTCAGTCTAGTTCTGGAGGACCTCACATCACTGGTACATGTCGGTATTATCATTACACTCTTCTCAGGTGAGGCAGATCGGTCTCCGGCCTCTGCACGGCTGCTCACAGCGGCTCTTGGCTGCTCACTCCCGCTGCCGGCCGCTCTCGCTGGCTGCCGGCCACACACTGTAGCTAATGGCAGCCCACCGCAGCAGGGGCTGCAGCCCACACCATCACCGGGACTTTGGCAGTGCAGCTTCCGTTTCTTGGCTGATGTTCTTTTGTACAATCAGGACTCTGGAATCCATCTTCTCTTCAATTCCATTGCCACTTCCTCATCATTTCCGACCCGGACTTGCCCAGGAACCCATTTCTGTCATTCACCATCTTTTGAGTGGGTCCTCCCCATGACCGATGCTTACAATCATGGTCCTTCATGCATGAACCTCTTGCTGGGCACCCATTTTGTGTCAGGCACTGCTCTCGCAAGCGGGATCCATCAGTGAGCAAAACAGACAAAAGTCCCTTCCCTTGGGATGCTTATATTTGACTGCAGGAAGAGAAATAATGATCGATACCAAGAAGGAAATTAAATAGTATGTTAGGAGGTGTTAGAGGCCATAGATAAAAATAAGGACATGAGAAAGGGTGTCTGTGTGGTTTTAAATAGAATGGAAAGGAAAGGGCTCTCCAAAGACGTAACGTTTCAGCCCAAACCTGAAGGAGTTGAGGGAGAGAGTGTGAGGTGTCTGGGAGATGAGTATACCAGGAGGAAGGGATGCTCCAGGGTCTGCTCCTAGAGCTCTCCCTAGTTTTTGCATGAATATGTGTCATCGTAAATTATTGAAGGGTCAAGGTATTCTAGGAAAGAACATCTTAAGGTTCTGCTGGGCAAACTATGCGAGATGCTGAAAGGTGGTGGTTCTGCAATGTAGCCTGCATCTGAGTCTCCTGGAGGTCTTGGTAAGACAGCTCTCTGGGCCCACTCTTGACTTTCTCATCAGTAGATCTGCGCTGAGTTCCAAGAGAACTGTTTCAGACAAGCTTCCACGTGATGCTGACATTGCTGTTGTGGGAGGAACATATTTTGAGAAGCAGTATTCTGGGGCACCCTGCTGATCTCCCCAAGATGTGTCGTGGGAGTCTAAGGTTTTGGCCCCACGCCCAAGGCTGGGACTTGGGGGATGTGAATGGACGAAAGAAACCACTCCTTCTTATCACCGTATCTGAAGCTCAGCAGGGCAGTAACTGTACCATCTCTTCCATTCTGAGTGTGTCTCTGAACTCTAGATTGTGTCCCTAGGGTACCGGGACCACATTCCGTGCATTACAAACTCATGAGTAGGGCAGGCGCACAGGAGAAATGTTATGGAAATTCAGGAGGAAACCAGGCACTTCTGGTATTTTCCTTCCTTCTTCCTCCCAGGTTGTGACACAAAAGGGATAACATATGTCCATCGCTTCATGGCAAGAGTTGGTGAAGAAGATGAAGGAAACAATGTCTGATGTGCAGCAGTCTTTCCCATGTCATGGGTTTCATCTGAAGCTCACAGCTTGTAGCAAGAAGTGTGAGCACACTTTAGGTGGACGAGGGCTGCTGGCAGGTGCTCTGGGCATCAGCTCACAGGTTTCCCGGATGAGCCTCAGGGCAGAAATCCTGGAGGATCATCGGTGTACTACAGCAAGGGAAAGAGGGATAAAGTGCCTGTGAGAAGGTTATAACGTAGAGTACAATGGTATTTTGGGTACCAGTGCTGATGCTTACAACTTTGGATAAACACCTGAAAGGTGTACTTTTGATATGTCTTAATTATGGGATGTAAAGTGTTATTGAAAAATGCATCTCTTTATGAGCAGAAAGAGGCCTTTCTTTGATTTTACATATTTGTGGATCACATGACTTATTACTAAAATGAGGAATTTTATTCATGTTTTCCACCTTCAGCATGTAAATTCCAAAAACAGTTGTATATAAATGTCCAGATAGAAAAAGGATGAGTTTGTAGTGGTGATGTCACCTGATCCTTTGATTTCTTTGAGCTTTAAGGTAACTATGTGTCACTGTAATTTGTCATTCAAAATATTTTTGATGATTTATCAGCAAAAGCCTAATCAGGTCCTCTTTGATTTTATAAAGGCAAGTAATTAGAAATCATTTTCTATTGAAAACATTTTCTGTACCACAATATACTTAGGGTTTTTTTATTTCTTTAATTTTTGGGGGGAATTGGGGGAGGGGAACAGTGCTGGGGAATTGCAGGAGGGAACAGCCAAGTTACGGTCCTTTCATTTGTTCTACAGTCTCGTTTTGGAGGACTCGCGCTTCACTGGCCCATGTTGGTATTGTGATCATTGTGCTCTTCGTGGGTGAGGCAGATCAGTCACTGGCCATTAGACGGCCACTGATGGCAGCTCACGGGAACTCCTGCCGGCTGCCGGCTGCCGGCCGCTCATGCTAGCTGCCTGCCATACAGTGTAGCTTTACAGCAGCCCACTGTAGCCCATGCTATCTCCGGGCACTCATGGCAGCCCAGCTCCAGGTCGTGCTGTAGTTCACAATCTTAGCTGTTGAGGGTGCAGCTTACTGGCGCATGTGGGAATTGAACCGGCAGCCCTGTTGTTCAGAACTCATGCTCTTACCAACTGAGCCACTCGGCAGGCTCTAAACTTTTTTTTGAAGTCTGGAGATTTGTACGTGCAGTGTCAGTGGTCTGTATAGAGATCCTGAGGAGGATGGTCCGTCTCTGTTTAGTAAATTGGAGCAGGAGTGATTATGAAAGTGGAGGCAGGAATGGACAGTCAGCGAGAACACACGTACGTATGGGGTAAAGTACATTGGAAGTTACTATCTAGAAGGCGTCCCTTAAAAGTTTTTACCCCCCTGGCATGGGTTGACCTGTTTGAAGACCAAAGGCCTCGAGAATTCCAGGGATTTCATTCTGAGGCAGAAGGGACTTGTGTGACCAGCACATCCTGCCAAGGACAGGAGTCTAGAGACCCTGTGTGCCTGGGGTCGGTGGTACCTCTCCCCACCCGTCACCCTCCTCTACCCTGAGTGCCAAAATCCGGTATTTAGGGTTTTAAAGTCACAATAACAGTGATTCATACGTAATGATAAAACAGTAAATTAGCGGATTGGAAAGTAGTGACCTTATGTTAACTGAGAGAAATCCCAGTGGAACCAGAGCCAATTCAACAGCACACTCACTTAGCACTCCAGATAAATAAACATTCCTCGTTGGCAGAGACAGATGCTCTGATATTTGACTTTTGGTTTGCATGGATTTATTCTGTTTGACTTAGTATTTCTATTATTCTTTGTTGTGTTTTTTCTTTTTTTCACAAAACTGTAATCACTGACATTTAGCACCTGGCACTGTGCTGAGCTTTTTTCCTGACAGTACGTGGTCAGGACATGTCATTGACAGGCCTCTGGGAGCGGTCTTTTTAGGTCAAGGTCACAATCATTTAGAATGTCCATCAGGAAGGAGTATGTCATCAGATTGTTTAGAAAAACTCTCTCTTGGTGATAATGAAAAGCAGTCCACTTTTATCCCATTTTGGTGTCATTTCTAGATTCACCCAGACAGTGCCCCCCTCGGTGCCCGCCCTGTGGGGACACCCCACTGCTTCACCCTGGGCACCCTGCTGGGTGTCGGAGCGTCTCCCCTATTCTGGCCACTGCATTGGATGGAGATGTAAAAATGCCAAATCATTACTTTTATCCCCCGAGATTAAAAAAAAAATAAGTAGAATGATGGAGTTACATAAGTATTTTGAAGGTAAAGGAAGATTGGAGACTCAGAAAGAACTTAGGCAACCGAATAGATTAAATTGCCCACTTGGGACTTCTGGTAAAATGGCGCAATAGACAGACGTTGTGCTAACTGCCTCCCAGGATCACACCAAAATTACAACCAAATTATACAGCATTCAACCCTTGAGGTCCCCGGAACACTGGAGGAACAGAACCACTAAACGAAGAACTTAAAGAGGAAGCCGTGTCTGGTCTGGTAGGACGGGCAGAGACGAGAGAGGGCAAACCTCGTGAGGGAGGTCCCAGCTGTGGAGAGGCTTCTCTGGTTGGGGGAGAGACCCTCTGGCCACACTCCAAGCTCACCAGCCCAGAGTTTTTTTGCCGGGAAGAGAAGTTTTAAGATAGCCGGCAGTAAATTAGTGAGGACTCTCTTTGCTCAGCTCGGTGAGGCTAAGAGCGACTGGAGAATCAGTGGGGCCGGCGCCTGGGCTTGCTCGCCGGTGAGCACTTACCTGGTTCCTGGTGGAGGGAGTGGCTGTGTGAGCCGACGATCCCGGGAGCCTGCGGGGACGGACTGAGCTGAGCACCTTTGGTGCAAAGGCTGGAGGTTTTTGGACGGTTATTCCCGTGGTGTGGGGCCTGCACGCGAGTGGTGTAAGGAGGTCGCCATTTTGTCAAGCTTGGGCCCTCCCACGAAGGATCAGGTCGGAGACGTAATTGGTCTGGTGGAATTGGCGCAGAAGTCCGTGTGTGTGTGCATACGCGCGCCTGCGGCCTTGGATCCCCACCCTTCACCCAGCTTATACTGTGTTGCCAGGGAAATGCAGAGCATGTGCCCTCCGGCTCCAACAGGCTGCTCACTGAGACCCGGGAGTGCGCAAGCCGCCTCGGATCCCCACCCTCTGCTCGGCTTGTGCTGTGTTGCCAGGGAAACGCCTAGTGGGAGTGATCTGGCTCCAACAGGCTGCTCACTGAGACGCGGAAGTGCGCAAGCCGCCTCGGGTCCCACTCTCCGCACTCCACTTGCAGAGTTGCCGGGCTGGTGATTGGTTGTCGGGCTGCTCAGCCTGATCTGCGAGCGGCTGATTGGGGACAGGCTGAGACTGGGAATTTTCCTGGGAGTGTTGGGCCGTGAGCTGTGTGCCTGTGTGATCCAGCCAGGGCTCTCCTGGTGATCTATCTAATACATCAAAGCAATCCCAGAGCGACGGCCACAATGGGGAAACAAAGAAACATGTCACAAGTAAAAGATCAGAAGAAACCTCCAGAAATGGAACCAAATGAAACAGAGGGATCCAACCTTCCAGAGACAGAGTTTAGAACACTGATGATAAGAATGTTTAAGGAACTTAGTGAGGACATAAAGAAAGATAAGGAAACCATAAAAAACAACCTGTTAGAACTAAAGAATACAATAACTGAAATGAAGAACACACTCGAAGGAATCACCAGTAGAGTAGATGAAGCAGAGGAGCGGATCAGCGATTTGGAAGATAAAATAGCAGAACTCACCCAGTTGGCACAGCAAAAAGGCCAAAGAATAAAAAACAATGAAAATAGTTTAAGAGTCCTATGGGACAAGGTGAAGCGCAACCACCATCGAATCATAGGGATACCAGAAGGAGAAGAGAAGAAGCAAGGGGTCGAGAATGTATTTGCAAAAATAATGACTGAAAACTTCCCCACCCTGGTGAAGGAAATCAACATACATGCCCAGGAAGTGCAGAGGGTTCCCAACAAGCTGAACCCAAACAGGTCCACACCAAGACACATCATAGTCAAAATGGCAAAGGTTAAAGACAGACACAGAATCCTAGAGGCTACAAGAGAAAGACAGCAGGTTACATACAAAGGAACTCCTGTTAGACTAACAGCTGACTTGTCTACAGAAACTCTGCAGGCCAGAAGGGAGTGGCAGGAGATATTCAAAGTGACACAAAATAAAGGCCTACAACCAAGATTGCTCTACCCAGCACGGCTATCACTTAAAATTGAAGGAGAAATAAAGAGCTTCTCAGAAAAGAATAAGCTGAAGGAATTCATTACCAACAAGCCAGCATTGCAAGAAATGTTAAAAGGGCTTTTTTAAACAAAAGAACGGGGTAAACATGCTAACCCAGAGAGACAATTTAAGAAGATTGAAGTCGTATCAAGCAGATATAAAGGAAAAACTGATGGTTGCTGGCTGGGAGGGAGTGGGGAAGAGGGAGAGGGGGAAGGTTTTGGACAGTGTATGTGGGACTACAATGTTGCCGCAGAGATATGGGGGCAGTTCTGGGAATGTAATTGACAATGTTGTGAAGAGACTATTATGTTGCGAGAAATAAGTCAGTCGGAGAAGGACAGGTACCATGTGATCTGACTTGTGTGTGGAGTCTGAAGAGCTGAGTGAACGATCAAAGTAAACAGACTCGTAGATGTAGAGGAAAAACTGAGGGTTGCTAGTTGGGAGGGTGGTGGGGATGGGGCGGAAGGGGAAGGGATTAGATAGCATAAATAGACAACTACAATATTGCCACAGGGATAAGAAACACAGTTCGGGGAATACAATAATGTAAAAATTTTGTGGCATGTCAGATAGTCACATGTCTTGTTAGGCCACTTCATGGATGGAGTAGAGGCTTGATCATTGCACTGTACACCTGAAGCTGACGTTGTATATTATTGTATGCCAACTGCAACTGAATATATGGATGGTCACGGGATGTGGAGTATACTGTGGAGGGGAGTCAGGGGAGTTGTGATGGATATGTATGATATGGGGGGGGAGTGGGGTGGCGAACTGGGGGAGGGGGTTTTTACTTTGGGGGGTAAAGAGTTTAACTATTGCCTTGTGTTGTACACCTGAAACTAATAAAAAATAAATAAAAAATAAATAAATAAATAAATAAATAAATAAATTGCCCACTTGGCCCTGTCTCTGCACAGCGTGTTTCCCAAAACTACACAGTCCAACAACTGAATAACATACTTTAAATAGTTATTTTTAATTGCATTTAATATGCATAGAAATATGCAGTGTGCAGCAGTTGTTAAATCCTGTTTAGTCTCTCTTCAATTTCTCTTACTTCTTAGGTCTGTACTCAAATCTCTCTCTCTCTCTCTCTCTCTCTCTCTCTCTCTCTCTCTCTCTCTCTCTCCACCGCTCCTCTTTCCAACTTCCTGTATCATTTATGTTTCGTGGAATCTGGATAAAATTAACTGTAGCAAGACAGTGCTCATACTAGTTAAGCCTCGTTTTAGTTTTTGCAAATGGGAGAATTCACATTTTAGCAGCTGAAAAGCTAAGATTGACCTAACAAATTTACTCAATATTGATGTAACTACACCAAGTTTGAAAGCAACATGAGGACTTTAACATTACAGAAATGGCCTTTATAAACAAAGTTACCGTTTCCTTATCTATCCAACCTATGAAGTGTTGTACCAACAAGACCGCCTTCCCATAGGTTTTTACTACGTACATAGATGATTCTTTCGCTTCAGACAAGGTGAAAACAACCAATGTTCACACCCAGAAGAAAGAAAAGTTAATTCAGAAATTATCAAATTCTAAAGCTTGAGATGATGTAACAGCAGAAATCGGTTACAGACAACCCTTTCTTAGGCCCCTTCCCGAAGTAGTGCTGTAGGAAGTTACAGTGTTGACCCAAAGAACACGCAGGTTTCTCATTAAACTTTATTTACTGGGTCTCAAAATACTGTTACAGATTTTTGGTGAAGTTGTTTTCATTTTAAAAGCTAATAACTTGAAAGCTCCCATGCAAAATACTCCAAAAGATCCATAGAACATTCTCCTGTCCTTCTGAAGGATTTACAATGTATGTAATCATTCACCAGTCTTTTATTATTAAACTTCAAAGGCCAATCGAGGCAGTTTTTTTTTTTTTTTTTTAAATTGGGGATTTGGGGAAGGGGAACAGCATTGGGGAATCAGGGAAGGGGACAGACAAGTTGCTGTCTTTTTGTTCTTCAGTCTAGTTGTGGAGGACATTGCTTCACTGGCCCATGTTGGTATCGTCATTGCGCTCTTCCCCGATGAGGCAGATCGGTGGCCAGCCTCTGGATGGTTGCTCACCGGGGCTACAGACAGCTCACGCTGGCTGCCTGCCACTCACCATAGCCTGTGGCAGCCCACTGCCCAGCCTACACTGTCGCTGGGGCTCGTGCAGCCCAGCTCCATGTGGAGCTGTTGTTAGCTGTAGGGGTAGTGTCACTGGCCCTCATTTGTGGGATCCAAACCGGGGCTGCTGGTGTCCCAAACCAGCTCTTAAACAATGTGCCACTCAGCCAGCCTGAGACAAACAGTTTTGAGACCCTTTATCCACCACCAGTTAAAATTGCAGTGGCAGGTATTGGGGATAATATTCATTTAGGCTTCTGAACTTTATGTGCAGACTTGGTGACCCTGCCGTCTCCAGCCGCCTTCTTGTCCACTGCTCTGATGACACCCACAGTGAACGTCGGTCTCATGGTACATACAGCAAAACGGCCCAGGGTGGGTAGTCAGAGAAGCTCTCAGCACACATAAGCTGGCCAGAAACTACATCAATGATGGCAGCATCAAGAGATTTTAAAAACTTTGGGCCATTTTGCAGCTTTTATTTTCCTCTGAATGACGATCAATCTTCTCCTTCATCTCAGCAAATTTGCAAGCAATGTGAGTTGGTGACAATGGAGCACTGTACACATCCAGCACTGACTTGGCCTGGGAGGGTTGCATAATCACCTGAGCCGTGAAGTCAGCAGCTATAAACTAGTTAGACATTTGTGTTGCTACCAGCCACATTGCCACAACAAACGTCTTTGACACACATTCTTGACATTAAACCACATTGTCCCCAGGAAGAGCTTCACTCCAAGCTCCACGGTGCATTTCAACAGACTTTGATTCAGTCATGTTGACCACCATACCGGGTCTGAGAACACCAGCCTCCATTCAGCCCACAGGGACAGTGCCAATACCACCAATTTTGTAGACAGCCTGGAGGAGCAGACACAAAGGCTTGTCAATTGGACAAGCTGGTGGCAGGATGCGATCCAGAGCTTCAAGCAGCGTGGTTCCACTGGCATTGCCATCTTTATAGTGATTTTCCATTCCTTGAACCAAGGCATGTTAGCACTCGGCTCCAGCATGTTGTCACCATTCCAACCAGAAACAGGCACAAATGCTGCTGTGTCAGGGTTGTAGCCAATTTTTTTAAAGTAGGTGCTGACTTCCTTCACAGTTTCCTTGTATCTCTTTTGGCTCTAAGGTGGCTCCGTGGATCCATCTTCTTAACACCAACACTTAGTTGTTACACACCCAGTGTGGAAGCCAGAAGGGTGTGATCATGGGTCTGTGCATTCCAGGAGAGAGCCGCTTCAAATTCACCAACACAGGCAGCAACAATCAGGACAGCACCGTCAGCCCGAGATGTGCCAGCAATTGTGCTTTTGATAAAGTCTTTGTGTCCTAGAGCATCAAGAATGGTCAAATAATACTTGCTGGTGTCAAATTTCCACAGGGAGGTATGAGAGGAGATATTTCAGTTCAGTTTCAGTTAACCCAAGACCCAGGCATACTTGAAGGAGCCGTTGCCCATTCCAGCAGCTTCCTTCTCAAAGTTTAGAATTGTACACTTGAACCGTATGTAATTTTACTAACACTGTCGAGCCAATACATTTTAAAGAAAAAATTTTTTGTGATTTTTTTTTTCCTGACTCCACCACATTTATAGATCAGATGGCCAGCAGTGGCAGGCTTGCCTGAATCTACGTGTCCAAGACGACAATGTTGATTTGAGTGTTTTCCTTTCCCATTTTGGCTTAGAGTTAGCAGTGGTTTACATGACTCCTGTGTTCCGGTGGCTTAGAAACATTCGAAGAAGCTCTAATGTGTCTTTCTCAGTGGGTAGAGTAGCATTGTTTACATCTTCCCAAGTCTCTTAATGTCTGGCTCAATAGAAGACAGCTGGATTCACATATTTGCTTCTTAACTCCAATGCAGTATCACATGTCATGTATCCTCTGGAAAATTGTACTCTGCACTTGTGAGAGAATGAGAATGACCAAGGAAAATAAATCTTAATATTGTTGTTAAAATAGTTTTGTTTTCAAAGACCCCCTGAGTCACGGGGTCCCCTGAGCAGTCCCAGAACTGCTGTTGTGTATCAATGTGTATATAGTGAATTCCTCCTCTGCGTACCAAGGAGATGAAGGCTAGCGAGGAGCCTTGGCTTAAAATAAGGTAAACACAGAAAGAGGACTCCAGAAACAAGTGTCCACTTCAACTTTGAAACCTTTCATCAGCAGTATCACCTCAACAGATGAATATAGAAGGCCTCATAATTATATGAACAGATGAAAGTTATTTGATAAAATCTGGTGATCTTTCTTAGTAGAAATTCCAAATAAATTAAGAATGGAAGAAAACTATTTGGAACAAATGAAATCAATTGTGAAAGTCAACAGTAATATTATATAACAGTACAATAATGAGTGTTAAAGTTACTTCTATTAAAAGCAGGGGGAAACTGCCTGATGTATATATTATTGTTAGCCAACACTGATTTGTCAGTTCTAATTGTCACACCAAAATAAGAAAATGAAATAATCATGAATATTTCCAAAGAAGAGATAAAAAAAACTTTCATTTGCAGACATTATGAGTCTGTTACCAACAGACAGGAAGCATGCTCACAGAGTAGCACTAGCAGTATTAAAAAACTAAGATGAGATTCTTTGTAAGTGTCTGGATAGATGCTCAATACACCAGTCCTGACAATTAGGTTTGGGACCTTGCTGCAGCAACGTTGCCAACTTGTTTTTGATATCAGAGGGATTATTCATTATGAATTTGTACCAACTGGACAAACAGTTAAGCACGTTTACTGTTTGGAAGTGCTGAAAAAGCTGCCTGAAAAAGTTAGACGACCTGAACTTTTCAGCACTAACTCATGTTTCTTGCATCATGACAATGCACCAGCTCCCACGGCACTGGTCTGTGAGGGAGCTTTTAGCCAGTTAACAAATAACTGTATTGGAACACACGCCCTACTCACCGGACATGGGCCCCAAGGACTTCTTTCTTTCCATGAAGATAAAGGAAAGAGTGAAAGGAAGACATTTGGATGACATTCGGGACATTAAGGGTAATACGACGACAGTGCTGATGGCCATCCAGAAAAAGAGTTCCAAAATTGATTAGAAGGGTGGGCTAGGTGCTGGCATCGGTGTACACCTTCCCATGGGGAGTACTTCGAAGGTGAGCATAGTGATATTCAATAATGAGGTACGTTGCACTTCTTCTAGGATAAGTTCAGGGCCTTAAGTGTCAGACCTCGTACAAAAATACCACTGCTTATTTTCAAATTCAAAGTGAAAACTCGTATTGCTGGGGCTAAATGTATTTGCAATGAACAAATCATCACCAGTGATTTGTGGAGGGGCCAGGGTATCCAGGAAGAGTACATGGTGTGGCTGAGTCATGTGACCACGCCCGTGATGGGTGATGGTGGAGGAAGTCAAAGTGAACCTGGGTGAAGGGTCTTTGAACTTCACATTGTGTCTGAAATGGCACCTAGACTGGATTCCCAGCATCAGGAAAGGCACAAGTAGGGCACTGGACACAGTGAGTAGCTAATGGAAAATTCCAGAGCAAACGAAGCATTTCTGCTTTTCTTTAGTTTCTTTCCATATATACGACCCAGAAAGAGATTAGCCATCACAGGACAATTGCGTTATGGCAAGAGTTGGCCAACAGACAACGGAAACAATCTCTGATGCCTAATGGTCTATCCATGTCGTGGGCCTCCCTTTGAGCTCACAGTTTGTGGTAAGGGGACTGAGCACATGTTGGGTGTACGAGGGCTGCTGGCAGTTGGTCTGGGGGAGTAGAGAGGAGTGGCTCCATCAGCCCACAAGCTTCCCTGAGGAGCGCAGGGCTGAATCTTGTGGTCTCATGCCTGCACGACAAAAATGGAAGGAGGAATAACATGGCTCATGGAGTTTGTGAGAAAGGTACATTGCTGATTTGGGTATCATCGGAGATGCTCACGGCTTTGGGTAAAGATATGTATTTCAATTTTTGATACTTCTGAAATATATGAAGTCAAATGTTATTGATCAATACATCTCTTAATGAGATGAATGAGGCCTGCTTGATTTTATGTATCCACAGATAATATCACTTATTGCCAAAATGAGGCAATTTTCGTCATGGTTGTCATCTTTATAGAAGAAACATCTGAAAATACTTGTCATGTGATTGTGCAGATGCGACAAGCATAATGTTTGCGGTAGTGATGTCACTCTATTCTTTGGATTCCTCTAGGATATGGGAGAAAAATGAAATTGTGATCTATCACTCAAAATTATTTTGAATGATTTATCCGCCATGGCTCACTTATGTTCCTCTTTGATTTTATTCAAAGCAAGGAATCAGAAACCACTCTGTATGACATACTTTGTGTAAAATACTATTTTGGATTATTTTTGAGGGAGTCTATGGACTTGTACACGCAGATCAATGCTGTGTAAGACCTGATGGGTGGTAGGTATGCTCTTTGTCTTAGGAAACGGGCACAAGAATGTTTATGAGAGAGGAGGTGGGAAATGTGAACCAGTGTAACCAGGTGATACGTGTATTGGAAAAGTATACGTGGTCATGAAGACCCAGAAGTGACGTCCTCCGTGTTTCCATCCCCACACACGGGTTAACCAGTCAGACTTAGCCAGAAGAAGCCCTGGAATTCCACCTCTGCCAAAAGGATGTTTGTCAGCAGTGCATCCTGCTGAGGACAAGAGCCCAGAGGCCCTGGGCCTTGGGAGAAATAATACCTCCCCCCACCTCCTGCACCCTTAGTTCCAATATTCAGTATTTAGGGTTTGAAAAATCACAATAACAGTCACCCTGATGTGATCATAAAACAAGAAATGAGGTTATTGGAAAGTAAGTATCTCATTTTTCTCTCCTAACTGAGAGAACCCAATGGAACCACAGCCAAATTCTGAAGCACGCTTTGTTAGTGTTTAGGATGAGACACATTCCTTGTTTGCTGAGTCAGTTAGACTCAGTTTGATATTTGTCTTTGGGATTCAGGGGATTTATTTTGTTTGCCTTCCACTTTTTCTTTCGTGTTCCATAATTGTAGTGGCCGATGTTCACTGCCAGACAGTGTGCTGAGCATTTTTCGGGCATTAATTTTTTTATCCTGACACCAATCCTGTATGACATAGGCTATTGTTATCACCCTTATTTTACAGATGAGGAAACTGTGGGAGGGAGGGAGGGTTGGCAACTTGCTGAAGAACCCACAAGTAGAAAGTTTCAGAGCTGTGCTTAAATTCAGGAAGCCTGGCTCTAAATATGGGCTTTTCCTCACTACTCAATAAATGAATCCATTCCAATTATGAAAGATCCAACAACACTTCAGAATTCAGAACAAGGTGCAAAACAGCCTGATCAGGATTCTGGTGTGGGCCGGATAGAAACTGTAGAACATTTTGAGAATAGTTGACATCTTTAAATTTTCTAATGTTTCCTTCAGGATCAAGGTGTGTGTCTCAGTGCTTTAGAAATTTGTGGTGTCTGTGAGTAAAGTTCCATGGTTTTGCCCTTCAAGCTCTGTGTGTGTCAGTTGTGTAAACGTCAGTAGACTTTTGTTGCTGCTAATGTCCCTAGGGCCAATGGTGTCATTTTCCCCACTGCAGCATGTCATGGTGATACAGGATGATAGGAAAGCGATAGTTGCTTAAGTGTCAAACTTGTATGCAGCTACATAATGAGCTTTCATCTGTTCTAACAGTTATTTTCACTGGATTATCTAAATTTCTCTGATAGGTGATCATCTTATCTTTATATTGCGACCCATTCATTGAATCATTTCTTAATCCCATCTTCCTCCCTCATTTGAAGGGTATGTTCTCAACTAGATGTTTGTTTCTGTTTTTCAATAGTCTTTATTTTTTAGAGCAGTTGTAGGTTCGCAGAGAAGTTGGGCAGAGCATACTGAGTTCCCATAGGCCCTTTGTGTCCGTGCAGGAAGAGCCTTCGCCCCTGTCAGCCCCATCGGCACCATACCCCTGGGGGACACTGTTACCAAGGAGTATAATTGCTGATTGTATGGTAAGATGGTGGTCACTTTTGCAAGAAACTGTCCAACTGCCCTCCAAAGTGGCGACACCATTTTGCATTCCCACCAGCATTGAATGAGAGTTCCTGTTGCTCCACGTGCTCACCAGCATTCTTGCTGTCAGTAAGTGACTTTTTGAAACAGAAAAGAAGAAAATGGAAATGAAGAGAGGCAGATGAAGGAAATGGGATGGGTCATCAAGCAGAGAATTCAGTTGATTCAGAAACGGAGATGCAAGCAGCGGGGATAGAATTTTATTGTCATCTACCTGCATTCCATCGGACATGTCCCCACTACCAGACACCCCGACTGAAAGTACCGTTTTGTATGGTACCTTTCTCATGCCACCAGTGCCCAGGCTGGACCTACTCGCTTCCAAAATGTACAAGTTTGAGCTAGTTTCTTACTTTCTGCAAGTGAGTTGATCAACTGTGAACATGGGAATGTAATAGCTATTGATTTGTAGCAGTGGCTGAATGTGACAGATTTGTTTGCACATCGCATGACCATTGTAACAATGAAAAATATTGCTCCTCTTCTCATTTTCATGATTCTTCTTAGCTTCAGATGGTTGGCAACCCAAAGGACCCATATAAAGGATGCATTACAATGGTGTGTTTCCAGATGTAATCAGCTCACTGTTGTTTTGATGACTTGATGTTCATTTAATATTGTATTTTCCCTCCTCTCAGGCCCTGGTAACCACTATTGTACTCTCTGTTTATATGGACCTGACTACCGTAGAGACCTCATCGGTAGGAATCATACAGTGGTGGGTTGTTGTTTTTTGTGACTGACCTATTTTACTTATTGTCCTGTCCTCAAGTTTCATGTGTGTTGTAGGATGTGACAGGATTTCCTTATATTATACGACTGACTCGCATTCCACTACATGCATGTGTCACACTCTGTTTATCCATCATCTGTCCCTGGACACTTGGGCCACTTCCACCTTTCAGCTGTTCTGAATAATGCCGGTATGAACACAGGTGTGCAAATACGTGTTTGAGACCCTGCTTTTAATTCTTTGGATCTAAACTCAGAGGTGCATTTGAAGGATCACATCGCAATTCTGTGTTTAATTTGAAAGCCCTCCAGTTTCTTTCCATAGTGGCTGCACCCTTTTACATCCCCACTGAACATGCACAAGTGCTCCCAGCTCTCCACAGGCTTGCCAACACTTGTAATTTTAATTTTAATTTTTTGGATAGTTGCCATGATACCGAGTGTGAAAAATCCATATGAGGTTTTTTCCCACTAATAATAATAATAATAATAATAATAATAATAATAATAATAATAAAAATCCATATGATTTTGACTTGAGATTTGAAACAGAACAAGAAAGCACCAGGGCTAAAACTCCAGGTATGTCTCACCTCAGCCATCTACTCTGTCTCCGCTGCCACAGAGTGAAATGGAAACGGCTTGCTTTGGCCCATCCTGTCTCTCCAGTCACAAAGCCGCACCTCTGTCTTCCACCACGTCCTCCTGTATGTTTCAGGGTGACCTGGGTTCCTATGTTCCTCAAAGTGACATGGTTTAAGCTGTCTTGTCGTCCCTCATGCCGCTGCCTCGGATCCCTCCTCCCAGCGATTCTTCATGACAAAATTCTGTTTCTCCTGAGTGGCTGTCAAGCACGCTGCTCTGTAACCAGGCTACTTGCTAAAGCCTTTCCTCAGAACTGTCATGGTGCCATGCCCAAATTTTCCATAGAGCACCCCGCTTATGGTTGGGGAGAGGCAGAGGACCAGCCCTGTGGGCACTTCCACTGCTGGGTCCCTGATGCCCACAGTGTGATCCTTCTAATGGACAAGGGAAACTGAACAGGAGCTTCTTTTGATCAAAATAGCACTTGAGAGAACTTCCGGTAAAATGGCGCAATAGACAGACGCTGTGCTAACTGCCTCCCAGGATCACACCAAAATTACAAGGAAATTATACAGCATTCAACCCTGGAGGTCCCCAGAACACTGGAGGAACAGAACCACTAAACGAAGAACTTTAAGAGGAGGCCGAGTCGGGTCTGGTAGGACGGGTGGAGACAGGAGAGGGCGAACCCCGTGAGGGAAGCCCCAGCCGTGAGAAGCTTCTCTGGTTGGGGAAGAGACCCTCCGGCCGCACACCAAGCTCACCAGCCCAGAGTTCCTTTGCCGGGAAGAGGAGTTCCAAGATAGCGGGCAGTAAATTAGTGAGGCCTCTCTTTGCTCAGCTCGGTGAGGCTGAGAGCAGCTAGAGAATCAGTGGGGCTGGCATGCGGGCTTGCTCACCGGTGAGCACTTACCTGGTTCCTGGTGGAGGGAGTGGCTGTGTGAGCCGACGATCCGGGGATCCTGCGGGTACGGACTGAACTGAGCACCTTTGGTGCAAAGGCTGGAGGTTTTTGGATTGTTGTTCCCGTGGTGCGGAGCCTGCACACGAGTGGTGTAGGGAGGGCGCCATTTTGTCGGGCTTGGGCCCTCCCACGGAGGATCAGGTCCGAGACCTCATTGGTCTGGTGGAATTGGCGCAGAAGTGCGTGTGTGCGTGTGTGCATGCGGCGCATGTCGCCTTGGATCCCCACCCTCGGCCCTGCTTATACTGCGTTGCCAGGGAAACGCTGGGCGGGTGCCCTCCGGCTCCAACAGGCTGCTCACTGAGACACGGGAGTGCGCAAGCCACCTCGGGTCCCCACTCTCCACACTGCACTTGCAGAGTTGCCAGGCTGGTGATTGGTTGTCGGGCTGCTCGGCCTGAACTGCGAACAGCTGATTGGGGACAGGCTGAGACTGGGAATTTTCCTGGGAGTGTTGGGCCGTGAGCTGTATGCCTGTGTGATCCAGCCAGGGCTCTCCTGGTGATCTATCTAATACATCAAAGCAATCCCAGAGCGACAGCCAGAATGGGGAAACAAAGAAACATGACACAAGTGAAAGATCAGAAGAAACCTCCAGAAATGGAGCTAAATGAAACAGAGGGATCCAACCTTTCAGAGACAGAGTTCAGAACACTGATGATAAAAATGTTTAAGGAACATAGTGAGGACATAAAGAAGGCTAGGGAAACCATAAAAAACAACCTGTTAGAACTAAAGAATACAATAACTGAAATGAAGAACACACTCGAAGGAATCACCAGTAGAGTAGATGAAGCAGAGGAGCAGATCAGCGATTTGGAAGATAAAATAGCAGAATCACCCAGTTGGCACAACAAGAAGACCAAAGGATAAAAAACAGTGAAAATAGTTTAAGAGCCCTATGGGACAAGGTGAAACGCAACCACCTTGAAATCATAGAAATACCAGAAGGAGAAGAGAAGATGCAAGGGGTCGAAAAGGTATTTGAAAAAATAATGACTGAAAACTTCCCTACCCTGGTGAAGGAAATCAACATACATGCCCAGGAAGTGCAGAGGTTCCAAACAAGCAGAACCCAAACAGGTCCATACCAAGACACATCATAGTTAAAATGGCAAAGGTTAAAGACAGAGACAGAATCCTAGAGGCTGCAAAAAAAAGACAGCAGGTTACATATAAAGGAACTCCTGTTAGACTAACAGCTAACTTGTCTACAGAAACTCTGCAGGCCAGAAGGGAGTGGCAGCAGATATTCAAAGTGACACAAAATAAAGGTCTACAACCAAGATTGCTCTAGCCAGCACGGCTATCACTTAAAATTGAAGGAGAAATAAAGAGCTTCTCAGAAAAGAATAGGCTTAAGGAATTCATTACCACCAAGCCAGCATTGCAAGAAATGTTAAAAGGGCTTTTTTAAACAAAAGAAAGGGGTAAACAAGCTAACCCATGGAGACCAGGAATACAAATAACAAAATGGCAATATATATGCACCTATCAATAATCATTTTAAATGTGAATGGGCTAAATGCTCCAATTAAAAGACAGAGAGTGGCTGAGTGGATAAGAAAATAGGACACATGCATATGCTGTTTACACATGCAATAAGATATTTCATGCAAATGGAAATGAGTAAAAAAAGCTGGAGTACCAATACTCATTTTGGACAAAACAGACTTTAAAATGACTACAATAAAAGACAAAGACGGGCACTATAACCCTAGTAAACAGCTATGCACACAACATAGGAACTCCTAATTACATATAACAGATTTTGACAGACATAAAGACAGAGATCAACAGTAACACTATCATAGTAGGGGACTTCAACACCATTGTCATCAATGGACAGACCCTTTAGACAGAAAATCAACACAGAAAGAGGGGCCTTAAATGATACTTTAGACCAGCTGGACTTCGTTGATGTTTTTAGAGCATTTCACCCTGAAAAAACAGAATATACATTCTCCTCAAGTACACATGGGACATTTTCCAAGATAGACCATGTTAGGCCACAAAATAAGTCACAGTAAATTTAAGAAGATTGAAGTCATATCAAGCAGATATAAAGGAAAAACTGATGGTTGCTGGCTGGGAGGGAGTGGGGAAGAGGGAGAGGGGGAAGGTTTTGGACAGTGTAGGTGGGACTACAATTTTGCCGCAGGGATATGGGGGCAGTTCTGGGAATGTAATTGATAATGTTGCGAAGAGACTATTATGTTGCGTGAAATAAGTCAGTCGGAGAAAGACAGGTACCATGTGATCTGACTTGTGTGTGGAGTCTGAAGAGCTGAGTGAACGATCAAAGTAAACAGACTCGTAGATGTAGAGGAAAAACTGAGGGTTGCTAGTTGGGAGGTGGGTGGGGATGGGGGAAAGGGGAAGGGATTAGACAGCATAAATAGACAACTACAATATTGCCACACAGATATGAAACACAGTTCGGGGAATATAATAATGTTGTAAAAATTTTGTGGCTTGTCAGATAGTCACATGTCTTGTTAGGGAGATCACTTCATGGATGGAGTAGAGGCTTGATCACTGCACTGTACACCTGAAGTTGATGTTGTATAGTATTGTATGCCAACTGTAACTGAATATGTGGATGGTCACGGGATGTGGAGTATACTGTGGAAGGGAATCAAAGGAATTGTAATAGATATGTATGATATGGGGGGAGTGGGGTCGCGAACTGGGGGAGGGCCGTTGTCACTTTGGGGGGTAAAAAGTATAACTATTGCATTGTGTTGTACACCTGAAACTAATAAAAAATAAATAAATTTAAAAGAAAGAAATAGCACTTGATTTGATTGGAAATCTCTCTTGATACTGTTGGAAACATTAGGTTAGAGAAGGAAGATTTTTGGGGACAGGTAGCCTTCTTCTTGGCAGTGTTTTCTCTTGGAATATGGAAAATCACTGATTTCTTTCACCCTAACCCTATTAGTGGTTTGTTTATTCAGATTCCTCATTTTTCTCTGTGAATATTGCATGATTCTCTCTCAGTGCCAGTCATGATGCTGAGTAAAGGTGAGCCAAACCAGACACTGCCTTGCAGTTAAGGAGCTAAATTCTAGGGAGGTTCCCATGAATTCGCTGATTATGCATTTGTAAAACTACGACCTCGGTTTTTGCTACAAAGGAGAGGTGCATGTTGCCAGCAACACCTAGCTTGGAACAAGTCACCTGGGTATGTGACATGGGTGGATGTCATCAGCCCGCAGTGAGGAAGGGAGGGCTAGATGCCAGGCCTTGTGACCGGCCACATCCTATGTGGGCAGGACTAGTGAGGCTCACTAGGTATAAACAGCCCTGGGCACCCAGGCTCCTGAGTCCAGCTGCTAGGTGCTCATCGTTTGCTAAAGCTGAAAACTCAGAGCAAAACAAACCATGAGGCTGGCCTTCCCTGTCCTGTTGGTCACTCTGGCCTTTTGCTGCTACGAGGGTGAGTATCATTTCTAATGAGACCAGCATCAGCCCTGGTAAGTAACCTTCTCTGAACTAGGTGTCTTATTCGGGGAAGGAGGGGTCAAAGGATCAGTATCCAACCCTTTCCCACCACTTGTGACCCAGCCCCCCAAAAGCTCAGGGTTCATTGAATCAATTCCCAATACCCTGGAACTTTTATAAAGAAATCATTGCAGGCACATTTTAAGAGTTCTCCATCTGAAGCCTCACTCCTTGTGGGTGGTCGTGGTTTCAGAAACAAGAGGACATAATTAAATTTCAATGAGAATCACTGTTCTGCCACTTAGCAGCCTTGTTACCTTGAACAAAATGCTTAATCTGTCAAGTCTCCTCTTACTGGGTTTTACAGCTACCACCAAGAAAGGCCATTACAGTGGAGTAACATTAAGTAGGGCCAGAGGCCAGCTCTAGGTACATGTGTGCAGTCGTTATCCAGTGGTCATCAGACACTCTCCTGCCCAGGGTCTTGTAGGTGCCAGGTGAGTCCACAGCTGGTTAACTCATAGCTTCAGACTCACAAAGTGTTACAGCTGGACGGGTTTTAGTGCTCAGTTCAAGATGAGCCAGTGTTCTTCGATTCTGAATAATAAATGTTCAATGTGCTTTGCCAATAAGCAGCACTCTACCTACAAGCCCTGCTCCTCCTCTGAGAGCACGAGTGCAATGGGAGCAGAACCAGAGCAATCGCTAAGGCTCCATCGCCATTGCTCGTTCCTCCAACCACACTTTTGTGTGTCCCGTTGCCCTACATCCTGACCTAAACCTTTTGGAGTCTTTCTGTTTCATCTGACTTTCTGAACCTCTTTCTCCTCCCTGTGCTGTCTGATCAGGGTCAGATGGGAGCCTGGTAGGCACTTTCCAGGCTGCTGGTGGTTGCCGACTGACGGGATTGAGAATCCAGACGAGGAAAAGGGTTTACTTTGGGTCTCAGCGCGATTCCAGTGGGGCCAAAAACAAGTCCGAGTTCCCACCTCCCACCCTCTCTGAGGAATTCTATACATCACTGCAGCATCAAAGACCTAATCATAGTTTTGTGTATGAGCTTCAGATGTGTTAAACGTATAAGCATATTCTTTTAACTTTTTACCTATGTGTGAACCAATGACAGAATCCTGTTGTCTAATTTAGCCTCCAAAGAGCATCTTCCAACACATAACAGTTTTCCTGACCTCTGTCCAGATTTATTCCCCCTTTTCTGAACTCTGGTATGATCTGACTCTGCAATTCACTTGAAGATTGATGACTAAAATCTCTCCATCAATATCCAAGGCAAAAGAAGGTGTCATTCTGCTTACAGACCAACCTTCCTGTTTGAAATCTAGGGAGCATGAATTTCCACACAGCAGGAGCGTCCCGGAAAGCAGTGTGTGTCCTTTATGCAGAAGAAAAATTGCACAATGTTTTCCATTGCTCCCTAGCTCTGAGGCTAGCTCTGTGACCTTGAGCGAGCCATGACTCCCAGGGTTTGCATGTCATAGGCACAGTTGTGTTTTGAGATCATAAAACCCCTGGAGTTCCTGTCCAGTTGTAACATCAGAGTGTGTTGGGGGAAGTGTCTTTGCTCATATCAATTGTATTTCTTTTCCGTCTGCTCCAGCCATTGCAGAACCCTGTCCAGCCGTCGTTGGGGAAGTGGGAAGCTTCTTAGTGGGTCCTATGGCACTTTTCAAGTTGAGTCTTCCGCAATATGAGGCACCCAAAGAAGTTGAGGAAAGCGTGGTGCTAGTGAAGAAATGTATAGATGCTCTCCCCTTATCGGACAAAAGCCGATTTGCAATCATACTGGTAAATTCTTTCTTCTTTCTGCACAGAGGCTTCCGTCTAGTGCACAAAACTATACGGATTTGAATGAGATCACCACTTGCACTGCTGTCCTGCCTGGGGCCCTCCGTTTACCTGTGCTGGTTGAAATATTTCTTCTATATCATCATTCTGAGCAACAGCCTGTGTTAACGGGTCATGTCCAGGAGCAGTACAACTGACCTCTCCTTTCTCTCCTCTTGTATTTCAGAATGACATAGTGTTGGCATGTAACTCCTAGATTGAGAAACATCTTACACACCTCTGAGGATCCATGGTGACCTGATATCCCCTGGAAAATGTATAGGTTTCAACATCTTGCTTCAATAAATCACTCTCCCTGCACTGCTCTGTGTGTCTTGTTATCATCCAATAGTCCCTGGTCTGCAGCTGAGGTGGTTTCATCAGGAAGTGGCCACTGGGTGTTGTCAATAGTAGATTTCAGGGGTCAGCGTCCGGTTACCCATGGTGGTCTGAGGTGCAGGGATCACAAGAGGAAATATTTGCTCAGGACCATCCTGCACGACTTGACAGATTTCCCAGTCACGGGGCCATGAGCAAAAAGGACGGTTAGGGGTAAAAAGCAATCACAACGTTCCTGCTCCTGGGCTTGTACTGAGGTATGCCCGTAGCCCAACTATCTGGCCGGTCACATGGTTCCCACCAGCAGCATCAATACTATTCCATCCTCATCATAACCACACACAACCTGCCTGGTCCTCACCCTTCACTGTGGTTCAATCCTTGGATGGTCCCGTATAACTTGTTTTCTGTCCACTTCTCAATTTGTAGTGAATTCAGGGTTCAACCTCCAGTGAGCTCTCTTAGCTCTGCACACTCACAGTGCTCTTAACTCTCTACACCACTCAGCGACCCTCGGCTACTGCTTCCTCCATCACTCTCCCTAAAGCTACAGAAATAAGTGTCAGCTGCCATCTGGGCAATGCCACACGAGCAATCCACACTCATGTCAGGGGGGATGTATAAAATCTACACTGTGCCTCTCTCTGCCGATCCCTCTCCTCCATGACCCCCATCCAGGCTCAGGAACCGTGGATACAGCATAGTCCCGCATTCATTTCCAGGGTTTGCTACAACACACCAACACACTCTTGGTGGCTTGCCTTGTATTCTGAAAGTGTGGAGGACAAGGGTCTAAAATCCATAACAGTCCACTAAACTGTGTCAGGAGAACCACACTGGCTCTGGAAAGGCAAGATGAAAATCGTTCATGGCTTCTTCCAGCTTGAAGGCAGTGGCGTTTCTTGTCTTGTGCCCACATCACTCCAGTCTCTGCCCCGTGAAATGACCTTGTGTTTCCCTTTCTGTGTGTGCAGATGTTGCTGTGCCTCCTTCGTGTAGAATATAAGAGATGGTATTTGGAGGACACCAGAGGAAATTTCAGGATCATCCCCCTAATCAGAATCTGTATCTTTATCACATCTGCAAAATTCCTTCTTTGCCTTGGAGGGTAAATTAGAATTTCCCGGGTATAGGATGTGGATATCTTTTGGGGACGATTATGAGCCTCTTACAGCTCATCTCCCTCCTGACACCTAAGAGTCAGCTAAGTCCTGCCCCATCCACCGCCAGAGCAAGACTTGGCTCCTGACCTTTCCACCCACACAGCCATCATCATGGTCCTTTTGTAGTCCTGCCTGGCTTGTACCACTGTCTCTTAAATGGTGTCTTGGGGTCTGAGATACCCCCTCCTGCTGCACACCCTACTCATTGACATCCCAGTGACCTTCCTAAAACAATGTGAATCTGATCTGTCATCTGTAATCCTGAAATACTAGACGTCATGGCTTTATGAAAGTGTCAAGCAGAGACTTATTATAAGTCCTAAGCCCAGTCTCCAATTATAATAGGTATAGTTATTCAAACAATGATTGAGAAAAACAGAAGATAACAGTTATCTACTATTATCGGTTATCTCCAGTTCTTTTACAATAAATGTGTATTTTCAATCACATCAGGAATCATGTACACTGGATTTGGTCCCTATTGTCTGAAACACATTGCGTATTCAGTTTGCATACTATGCATGGTGCACACAGGGCGCTCTCGCAACCCCCTGAGAAACCCAGACTGGAGTCCCTAGGAGGACCAAGCCCAACGCTTGTGTTGCGACCCGTCCCAAGCATCCCTCCGACCTCTTCTCCCTGCTCGCCCAGGATTCTGTGATCAGCCATAGTTGTCTAAGTGCCATTCACTCATGTATTATGTTGGGTCACACCAGTGCACCAGGGCATGAGGTGTTCCCTGTGCCTCTGTAACCTTCCTGCACAGTATAGCTGACAACCTCATCTGTGAGGTCCATTTCATGCCTTGTCCTCTGTGAAGCCCTCCTTGACACTCACACCCTAAAACAAAACTTTATACATAGACAAATATTTTACATTTAATGTCACACACAGAGGTTCACACTTTTAAACACCCAGAGGCATGCACAGACAGGCACAGCAAAACACATACACACCCATAGACAGGCAATCACCCCTCTGTTATCACTTTATCTTTCTGTGATATAGTATTCATATCACAGCCTTGTTTTGAGAACATATGGAATCAATTAATAATATGAACAAGAGATTTGATCAATTATGATGACTGTTTTCAAGAAACTTGAGAATTTTCATGCATCGAGCACCCGTATAGGTGCTCCCAGCATCATGAATGTGGTGTCCTGAGGACCTTCCCTTGGCTACCTCTACAGCCCTTCACGCCTGGCAATTGAAGGGCATTCATTAGTTTCACTGGTATAAAACTAATAAACTTAGGGTGTCATACAGGAACATTTTCCTACAAGAGATGCCCACAGACTGCACGGTGAGATATGCAAGACTCCACAGTCTGTAGTTGTCTAAGAACTGGCAGAAAGTTAGCTCTAAGTGGCAGGAGGGCCCGTGTTTCAGACCCCGTGGACACACTCTCTCAGAGCTGTCGACATTTCTAAGTCAAATTATATCTGGGTCATCTCATTGTTGGTTTTGCCTCTTGGGTTTCCTTTGTTGAAGATATCGCTAAATTTTTTTTTTAGAAACTCCAGATCAAATCTCATACTGCGTAAACCAAGTACAAAGGATTGGCTTCTGCAGGGTCTCTGGATGTTACCTTTGAGGCTTCTCATTCTTTCCCTGAACAGAAACAATTGCTGCCTCCATGGGCTCTCCTCCTCAGATACCTTCTCCCTGCACCCACCTTACTCTGGATGACAAGGCCAATATTCTTTTGGGTAGAGCAAATTCTCTGCTACCTTCTGAGGAAAAGCTCGCCAGAGATAAAACTTTTGAAGATTTGCGCTTTTGAAATGTCTCATTTATCCTCATACTTCAATGCTAGCTGACTGCATATAGAAGTCTTTCACTGACAATGATAGCTCGTGTTTGTCATAAGCTTCATTAAAGCCAACTTTCAGTGGCTCTCCAACCAGTGATAAGAAGTTCCATGTCTCCCTTTAGAAGTTAGTTTACCCAGGCCTGTGTACGAGTCAAAACTTCACAATCTGTCACAATTAAGACATTTCTTTCACCTCTGTGCCTTCTTCCCTTCTTGTCTCCCACCTGCTAACCATAGTTTCTGACAGATTTTGGGCTTAAAAACGGGGAAAGGAAAGGATACAATGAAGTTCTTCATTGACCTATAGTCTTTGGGGACTGGTCTAGATTTTCTGGGCCAGTCTTGTTCTCTTGTGGGACAACTGCATGGTCTTCAGAAAGCTCAGATTACTAAGATCTGTTATTCTCTTCAGGGTTAATCAATATTCAAAGTCCAAGCAGGTCTGGAAAAATTAAAAATATGACAGCTGGAAAAGATAATAAAGGAGTTGGAAGAGAAATACTATATGCAACAAAAGTGATTTATGCATAGTGGGAAGGATAAAGAACACAAATATTAAAGAAAGGTAAGCTAAAGCCTCCATGTAGGATGTCTAAGTAGTAGGCTTCCAGAATGAGAGATTGTGGTGGGAAGAAAGTCACCAAAGGAAAACACCTCGAAAATCTCCCAGAAGTGAAGAATAGGCATTGAGTAGCCCACTCATTCCCTACATCGAAATACATTTCTCTGACTTTTGGACCATCATCCTAAAATGAAAGGTTTTTCCTTCAGAGAGAAGGTGCAGGAAGAAGGTGCAGGTGAGAATCATGGTTCCAGCAGTGGACATCATTTCTATCCGTTTCCCATAGTCCTCTGCTGATGGCCCTGGGGCCAGAGGATCGCAATCTGAAGGCAACGGTTAGCTAGAAACTGTGGGCAGGAAGTGGGGAGAGCTCAGTAACTGGGTAGATACCTAATAAACTGTATGAGCTGTCGCATGTGTCTAAGGATTAAATATTTAACCTCACGTTTTATGAATATGTAAGATGTGTAAAGGTCAGGGTTTGGTGAAGAAGCCAAGGGAATTAGCTGGAGGTGACTGGTGACCCTGGCTCGGCTTCCAAATCCGTCTCCCTGTCCCAAGTCTTTAGATGGATCCGGATTAAACTGGATCAAGCTAATGTTTACTTCTTGGGAACAGAAAGACTGAGGTAGCACAGTCCCCACATGACAGGGCTCCAGCTTCCTCCTGTCCTCACCAGTGTGTCCCCATGGGGAGTCCAAAGAACAAAAGAATGTTGGTGTTCCCACCAGCATGTCACCCTGAGGCCTGGGTTAGGTTTCACGTTGAGTTTGAGCCTTGCCTTCATTAGACATTCCATTTCAAATGAAATTCTCTTTCTGAATAGACCTAAAATAAAGCATGTAATAACTCATAATCCGTCCTGGTAAGCCGTTGCACAATCATTCGTTAAGCACCTACTGCATCACTATTGTCACGGTAAGTGCAGAGCGCACAGGTCATGCCCTCCAGGAGCATAAGACGGGGAAAGAGCCTTCGGGCTTGGGTCTGGTGGCCAGGACAGAGGTGCACATGGAGAGCCAGGGGTCTTGGGAAGGAGATCCCCAGAGATTCAGGCCAGAAAAGGAACTAGGAAGTGGGTTGGTATTTGTTTTTTGTTGGTTTTTTTTGAGGGCCGTGTCACTGGCCCTCATATGTGCGACCTGAACCGGGGCCGCTGGCCTCCCAAGCCAGCGTTTATCTGCCGCGCCACTCTGCAGGCTCGGAAGTGGGTTGTTTTTGATGTGGCTTCAGGAATGAATAAGGGGTTCAACCCAGAGGGACAGAGGCAAGAACAGCAGAGAAGGGGTCTCGCAGGGAGCAAAAGCTCTGAGCTGAAAACTGTGGAGCCTGCACAGCAATCAACCTGGAGTTCACACAGGGCCGTTGTGCAGGTCAAGGTCCCAAGGTCCATCTGAGCCATAAAGTGAAGGTCCAGAAGGGTCAAGCTGAGGAGGTCAGTAGTGTGGAGAGTGCCTCTTGAGTCAGAAAGCCTGGCCTTACAGGCTCTGCCAGCCGCCACCTGTGTGCCCTTGGTCAAGTTCCTTGACCTCTCTTGTCCCATTGTCTGCAGATGGGGAGAAGTGACATGCCCACCTCATGGGCAGGGTGACCACACATGTCAGGTTGCTCAGGAGAAACATGGTTTATGCTGCTGTTCTGGCATTCCATCTCTTTAGTGATATTTCAATGTCAAAAGTGCCCCTGTTTTGTGAAAAAATTTCATAACCACTTTACTCATTGGGTGGTTTTGAAGATGAAAAAGAGGCTGTCTCTGTGCCCTTCATGGAGTAAGTGGTCCACAATTCTTTGCCATTCATGTCTTACTGAATGTGGAAAACAAGTAACACAGGTTGGATGCGGGTATTGAGGAGATGTAGGTCAAAAGTATGTAGAATATGTTTGACGGAGAAGGTACATGTAAATTATCTCAATAAAACTCTTTCAAGAAGGAGTCAGAAAAATATTAGGAAACATGAATCCAAAAAGTGCTGCATTTCTGAGCTAAGGGTTTTTGCTTCATGTGTGAATATGGTATCTCTAGGCCTTTTAGAGAACGTAGAGTAGAAGCCGAGATTTCTGTGATCTATAGTGGTCCTAGCAGTCCTTCAAGGTTTATCATAACATTGTCTCAAGTCTATAAATTTCTGGCTGGCAGCTGATATGGACAGAGCACCTACTCTGTGTCCAGCCATGTTCTGAGGACGTGCACACTGTAACTGTCAAGTCCCATGACAACCCTAGGACGATTCCCATTGTACAAAGGGACACAGCTGTGAAATCTCCACACCAGTGTGGCCCAAGGCATGGGAGACACGTGTTCTTGGAATGGCCTGGACACTGGGAACTATGGACATCTCACTGCCATCTAGATGTCCCCCACACCAGGGCCTTTCCTGAAGTGTCTGGCTGGGGAAAGTACCTCCCAGCTTAAGTTCTAGACTTAGTGTGACCTTCAAGAAGAAGAGTTTCACGTCCAAAGCCAAACCTCAAAGCCTGAGGTTCATGTGTCGACAGCCCAGGAGTGGGGAAGCAGAATGAGTTTTAAAGAATGAGTGACAAAGGAGTAATGTAGGATATCTTGTCCCCAAATACCGTGGGGCTGATTTATATGAGTAACTTACAAAGAATAGAAACTCAATGATCATCTAAATTTCATAACTTCTTCATAGGCTTTGTGCCAAAGCATGAATCACTGAGAAAAAATGGCTCTCACTGAGTGATACTAATTTTATGAAGTACGGCAAGGTCTCAAATGAGCCCACTATTAGTGTGAGTCTATCTAAGGTCTTGTCTGAGTCTGAGGACAGGCCAAATATAATTCTCTCTTACCACACATTGATCTCTACCCGAGACAAGGGTATTGACGGTGAAATCTGTGAATACTTAACCTCTACCTCCAAGTCTATTTTGTCTGGTTGTCACTGAGGATGATCAATAAACGTACACCCACTGGTACCGAAGGCTACTTCACTGCTATATTCTGAACTGCTTTTTGGGAACCGGAGTCAAAGTGCCTTCTGGGAGGAAGACAAAATCAGGCCAGCAGTACAGGCATTCTCACCTTTGGTTTCTTCCATTTGCGTTTGCAAACGATGCTTTGAAAGGAGCCTTTGTGAGCAGACTAATTGCACTTGATTCTCCTGGGAATGGTCCCCATGTGCTTTGCAGAAATCAAGGAGGGAAAGAGACACACACTTTTCAATGGTCTCATGAACACCAGGTGGGAAATTGTTTGCTGAGTAAGATGCTGAGAAGGGCCAGTGTCCCAGCCGGTGGCAGGGCAGGTCCAAAATGACTGAGGCACCAGGCAGAGTCCTCATTAATTCCCGTTCAAGGAGACAGTCTCCCGTTTCATCACTAAAGTCCTTCACCTGCCTTTGGAATGAAGATGGCAGCAATGGTCAGTCAGCTGGGTGAGGGGATACCCACAAGAACATAACCTCCTTCTCTATTTCTAGCTTCTTCCTCAATCAATATTGTCCTTGGCAGCTGAAGCACCAGCTAAAAGATGGAAAGAAATGAGTCTCAAATAATCCACCCAGAGAATAGCGCGTTCACAGGGAATTAACTATTGCCTCACCTCTCAGGCTCTCTCATCCATTTCTTTTTCCCTGAACCTAAGCCAACCTTGTTTCTCTTGTTCCTGTTCCCTTCATATTGTCCCTGCTTAAAGCCATGAGGCTTTTCTATCCTATGAAGCTGTCCTGTCCCTGCCTTGACACCAAGCGTCACACTTTGCACGCTTCCCTTCCCTTGCTAAGTGCCATCTGCACTCAGGGCCTGTGTACTTGCTGTCCCCTTGGCCTGGGACACTCTTTCCCAGATGTCCCCTGGATTTTACCATCCAAGCTTAAAGTCCCTCCTCCGATGCTTGCCTGGACCTCCTTACAGCTGCTGCCAGACTGGTTGTTCGTTGTTCTTTACACCATCACTTTCCCTTGACCTCTCAGCCAACTGTTGGCGTGTCCGTTGCCTCCCCTGTGAGAGGTAAGCTGCACTCGTGCCAGGCCCTGGTTGAGCTTGTTCTTACACTGAACTGTGACACGTAGCACAGGGCCCTGTCATAGGAGAGTCATGGTGGTTTTGAACAATGGGTGGAAGGACAGAAGGAAGGATGTGTGGGTAGGTGATGGATAGATGGATGGATGAATGGGTCGAATCTTCCATAGTCATGATGATCCTGTTTTAAGGTCTGTGATAGGCTCTTTCCATAGAGTGTCTGCCATCCTTCATAACCAAGCACGGTCTCACTTATTCCCATTTAGAAATTGTGAAAATGGAACTTGGAATGACCAGCACTTTACCTCACACAGGACGCCGCGTTTTGCAATGTTGCATCAAAGGTTCAAATCCACATCTGGACGAGCTCACTATTGGGTTCTGCCTCCGGGAAGCATCAATTTTTCTACTTCTCCCATTGTCCTGGAATCAGTGGAAGAATATCCCTAAAGTGCTAAAAAATAAAAATAAAAAAGGAACGAAATTTATTTCCATTTATAATTAAATTGATGAAATCGGCTTAACTAAATGAGATCTTTGTGAAACCAACCTTCAAAGCAGGTGAGGCATTATTAGTTTCTTCCAACTCCAGCCCTGACTGAAACAGTGTCTGTGGCTGTGGGAAGACGGCCTCCCAATGGCCGCCTGAGGTATTACACCCAACCCAGGTGTTCCATGAAGCAGGCAGACCAGACACAGCATAGGACATTTTTGTACCTTGAAGATGGAGAAGAAAAAGAGAAACAACAACAACAGGAGGAGGAGGAGGAGGAGGAGGGTAATGGGTGAGGGAGGAGACGAGGACGGGGAGATAATGAGGACCACCACAATAATAAAACAACAAGGCTCACTATGTTGTCATTTGCTTCCTTATCTAGCAAGCACATCTGCATGAATTGCATCTACTGTCGGGTACCATTATTGCATTTCCGAAATTGTTTTGGGTTCTAAAAGCTCTGTCTTTTTGGTTTTTACAAACTGAGCACAGGCTGGCTGGGTTCTGGGTGATTCTGGCTGTGGTTTCCTGGCCCAGTGCCAGGCTCATCGTGTGACTCATTCCTTCATTGGTGGGAGGGATTACCGTGTCCACCAGGAGAATAAAAGGAGGAGTTCGGGGCACTCACCTCCAAAGTAAGTCCCTCCTTCCCTGCCACATCGGTGTCACCAGCCCACAACCGCTGCCTGCACCATGAAGCTGCTGACAGTCCTCATGCTGATCGCCCTCCCCCTTTCCTGCTTGGCAGGTGAGTACTGCCAAGGAGGGCGGGCTTTGGTTTATAGGTTGTGTTAAGGGCCCCTGTGGAAGACCTCCTGACCCCCAAAGCCCAGAACAGAGGATGTCATTTCTCTAGTGTCCTCCTTTTTCATGTGTTTGGCCTCTCAGGGCTGTGGAAGCCAGGAGGGGGTGCAGGGAGGCCAATGTCTCAGGGCTGCAAGGAAGGAAATCCCAGATCCTGAGTTTACTGTCCTGGATTTGAGAACTCAAGACCATTGACCATAATCTTTCTAGTGTGTGTCTCCACTGGGATGGGACATGGCAAACCACATAGCTGTGCCCAAAAAGGAATTCAGACCTCTGTAAGTGAGCCCACGTTTCATGCTTTCATCCCAGGTTCTGGCTGCTCGCTCCTTGAGCAAGTGGTAAGTGAGACGATTGATAAGAACGTGACGGCTGAGCAGTACGTCTTGGATTTTCATGAGTTCCTAGACAGTGAAGACAAAGAAAATGTTGCAAAGGAACTGAAGAACTGTTTTCTCGGCCAGGATGACTACACTCTGGCCAATGTCAAAGATTTTGTGGTAATTTCCATTTCTTCTTTAAGTGCTTTTAATCCACTGGACAGGGACAAGCAGCCTCTAAGTTTGTCACATATTATGCCAAAGCAAGTGTTGACCATGCTTTGTTTCAGTGACTTTCATTGTTGGTGAGTGTGAATAACACTGTGAATCAGGAAATCCATCCAAGGTTCAACGCTGCCCTGTCTCTTCACTTTGTGGAACCTTGAGTGAATTTGAGAAATGAAAAGGACAAAGAAGGGAAAAACGCTAGGCAAAGGTTCCCCTAACCCTCAGCTGAGAAAATATCTGATTCATAAGAAGACCTTCCTTCACTTGTAAGAGTGATCAGAAAAATAAATTCCTCCCATTGATAGACAAATAGTAAAACATTTTAAAGAATTTTCAACAGAGTCCAAGAAATTTGGTTGAAGATTACTCCACGTATCTTATTAACACAATCTACAATGCACTTTCAAGTAATCAAAGTTTGTTAGTAAAAAGATTGAATTCCATTCATTAAAGACCCATGCATGACAAGAGCAGATCATGGGTATGACCCTGCCACGGGAGAGGGGATTGTTTAAAACAAAAATCAGTAGTTTAACAATGAGATATTCTTTCTAATTATGACCGATGTGTTTAGTTTTTCCCTAGCATTTATACCCTATCCTAATGTAACATTTAAAACATTCCAGGGTAGACGATTTAGAAGTATTGCCAGAGCACAAACTTAAAAGTGTACATCTATGAGAAGATTCTGAAACAGGGTGCAATATGGAAGAATCTGAAAAACATGGTTAAAAAAAAGAAAAAAGGCAGGCCAGCTGAGAGGCACGGCGGTTAATCACTGGCTTGGGAAGCCAGCGGCCCCGGTTCGGGTCCCACATGTGAGGGCCAGTGACACTGCCCTCAAAAAGAAAAAACAAAAAGCCATCCAGAGAAAGACCAATATAGCATGACTCCACATCTATCAGTTTTCTAGAGTAACTAATGTCTTACAAACAGAAGGCAGCACAGTGCTTTCCAGGGGTTGAATGGGGAGAAATTGGGAGTTGTTTAAGGAGTATGGAGCACAGTTTAGCAAGATGCCAATGTCCTGGGGTCTGATTGCACTGCAAAGAGAATATTCATTACACTACTGACTCTATTGAGAATGGTGAATAGGGCAATACCTATGTTATGTGTATTTCCCGGAATTACATTTTTTTTTTTTGAGGGCAGTGTCACTGGCCCTCATATGTGGGACCGAACCGGGGGCGCTGGCTTCCCAGGCCAGCGCTTAACCACTGCGCCACTCGGCCGGCCCTGTAATTACATTTTTAAAAACCTGAACAACCCCTGCAATTAAAGATGGTAGGAAGTTTTTCTTTAAAAAGCTAGATTAGACAAATCAGTTAGAGTGCACCTCTCTGATATTTTGTGGCCCACAACGGATATGGTGGAGGCCAGACTGTGTTCTGTATTTCTAACCTGAAAGTCCATCCAGGGACTCACAAACTCCACATGTCCTTGCACTGGAGCCCCGATATTGAAAACTGGTAACAGTGTAATTTTGTTAGATATGTTATTTCAAAGAACAGGAAACATGCAGGGATATAGCCATAGGATGGGGAGTGCAGCATTGGGAATACAGCCAATGGAATTGTAACAGCTGTATACGATGTCAGAGGGGTAGCAGATTGGGGGAAGGGCGTTATCAGTTTCCATGGGTGTAAATGTCTAACTGTTACATTGTTTTGTACTCCTGAGACCAATAAATGATAAGGAAGCAAGTAAATAGATATTTTTAAAAAATTCTAAATGCACCACTGGGGATGTAGGTGGGTGAGTCCTGGAAACAGCAGCAGCTCTTAGGCATCCATTAATGTCTCCTGAGCAATAGAATAAAATGATGGGATAATTCTGATGTCACTTCCAGCACTATCTTTCTTGAATGTCAGATGTGTGCAGACAAATCCAGGAAAACAATGAGAAGAAATGTTTGTTTTTCCAGATTTTCCTCTTATGAGGAATTGGAATGTGGGTGACGTGTCTGTTTGTGTTTTCCAGGAAATAGTATATAGCAGTCCCCAATGTTCTGGATATTAAGTTTCCACGACCTTCGGCTCAGACGACTACAGAGAATGATCACAACCGAGTGTCCATTGGTAGAAACCACAAGTCACCCTTCTTTTTTTGTCATTTGTTCTGCAAACTGCAAGACAATGGTTGAAACCTCAAATACATTTTCATTTCAATAAAGTATCTGCAAGCCTAAACTTCTTGTCTTGTTATCTGATGAAACGGAGATCTTAGAGAGACTCACATCACACACGCGTGTGCTCGCACACACGCACACACACTCACCCATTACTCAGTGCAGAGCTCGTGGGGGCAGGACTGCAGAATCTGAGCAGCACGCTGTTCCTCCCCACCAGTAGCCCAACATCCACCCTCTCTCTGGAAAGTGATTTTTGCTCCCCTCTCACCCCCATCTTCTGGGATGACCTCTGCCTTGCTCAGGCTCTGAGGTCTTGGTGGCTGCATCAAGCTCCAGTGCCCAGATTTCTTTCAGTCCTCGTGTCTACATTGAGCCCCATTCACCATGGCCGGGCTCTCTGGTTCCCTGGCCCGAGTGTGCAGGGAGGGGAACAGGGCAAGTGAGACAGGGGAGCAGGCAAGGCAGGGATGAATCCGGTGTCACCCTAAGATGGATATAGAGCCTCAATCGGTTCTTAAAATCCTTCATTTCAAAGTCATTGGCCATACCCCAAACCTCAGGAAAAACGCTTATTTGTCTGTGTTCCCATTTGAGTCTTGTCATTTACGTGCAAACCCATGAACAGGACTCACACACCTGCTTCATTTCTTGCACACCCTCAGATCTTTCACTTCTTTACCCCTAATGGAGTGTTAGGTAAAATTCCATATCATGGTTTCCTTCCTTTATCATAAGCCTCATAGAATTTTGATCCTTAGTGGAACACAAGTTCTTCTGGGAGCCATATTGTGCTGAGCCTCAGGGTCACTGAGATTGTTGGGTCCGCTCACAGGAGGCTTTGCTCCCCAATTGAAGGGACTCATTCCCATGCTTCCAGCACCTAGGGTTTCAGGTGCATCTTCATCCCCACATTTCACAGTATTCTCTGTAGCCCCAGAAAGTAAATATATGACAAAATTTAAGACAGATCATACTGGGAATTCCTTTTCTTTTTAAAGATTTTTAGTGGGGAATTGAGGGAGGGGAACAGCATTGGGGAATTGGGGAAGGGGAACAGACAAGTTGCTGACCTCTGTGTTCTTCAGTCTAGTTCTGGAGGACCTCGCATCACTGGTACATGTCGGTATTATCATTACACTCTTCTCAGGTGAGGCAGATCGGTCTCCGGCCTCTGCAGGGCCGCTCACGGCGGCTCTTGGCTGCTCACTCCCGCTGCCGGCCGCTCTCGCTGGCTGCCGGCCACACACTGTAGCTAATGGCAGCCCACTGCAGCAGGGGCTGCAGCCCACACCATCACCGGGACTTTGGCAGTGCAGCTTCCGTTTCTTGGCTGATGTTCTTTTGTACAATCAGGACTCTGGAATCCATCTTCTCTTCAATTCCATTGCCACTTCCTCATCATTTCCGACCCGGACTTGCCCAGGAACCCATTTCTGTCATTCACTATCTTTTGAGTGGGTCCTCCCCATGACCGATGCTTACAATCATGGTCCTTCATGCATGAACCTCTTGCTGGGCACCCATTTTGTGTCAGGCACTGCTCTCGCAAGCGGGATCCATCAGTGAGCAAAACAGACAAAAGTCCCTTCCCTTGGGATGCTTATATTTGACTGCAGGAAGAGAAATAATGATCGATACCAAGAAGGAAATTAAATAGTATGTTAGGAGGTGATAGAAGCCATAGATAAAAATAAGGACATGAGAAAGGGTGTCTGTGTGGTTTTAAATAGAATGGAAGGAAAGGGCTCTCCAAAGACGTAACGTTTCAGCCCAAACCTGAAGGAGTTGAGGGAGAGAGTGTGAGGTGTCTGGGAGATGAGTATACCAGGAGGAAGGGATGCTCCAGGGTCTGCTCCTAGAGCTCTCCTTAGTTTTTGCATGAATATGTGTCATTGTAAATTATTGAAGGGTCAAGGTATTCTAGGAAAGAACATCTTAAGGTTCTGCTGGGCAAGCTATGCGAGATGCTGAAAGGTGGTGGTTCTGCAATGTAGCCTGCATCTGAGTCTCCTGGAGGTCTTGGTAAGACAGCTCTCTGGGCCCACTCTTGACTTTCTCATCAGTAGATTTGCGCTGAGGTCCAAGAGAACTGTTTCAGACAAGCTTCCACGTGATGCTGACATTGCTGTTGTGGGAGGAACATATTTTGAGAAGCAGTATTCTGGGGCACCCTGCTGATCTCCCCAAGATGTGTCGTGGGAGTCTAAGGTTTTGGCCCCACGCCCAAGGCTGGGACTTGGGGGATGTGAATGGACGAAAGAAACCACTCCTTCTTATCACCGTATTTGAAGCTCAGCAGGGCAGTAACTGTACCATCTCTTCCATTCTGAGTGTGTCTCCGAACTCTAGATTGTGTCCCTAGGGTACCAGGACCGCATTCCGTGCATTACAAACTCATGAGTAGGGCAGGCGCACAGGAGAAATGTTATGGAAATTCAGGAGGAAACCAGGCACTTCTGGTATTTTCCTTCCTTCTTCCTCCCAGGTTGTGACACAAAAGGGATAACATACGTCCATCGCTTCATGGCAAGAGTTGGTGAAGAAGATGAAGGAAACAATGTCTGATGTCCAGCAGTCTTTCCCATGTCATAGGTTTCATCTGAAGCTCACAGCTTGTAGCAAGAAGTGTGAGCACACTTTAGGTGGACGAGGGCTGCTGGCAGGTGCTCTGGGGCATCAGCTCACACGTTTCCTGGATGAGCCTCAGGGCAGAAATCCTGGAGGATCATCAGTGTACTACGGCAAGGGAAAGAGGGATCAAGTGCCTGTGAGAAGGTTATAACGTAGAGTACAATGGTATTTTGGGTACCAGTGCCGATGCTTACAACTTTGGATAAACACCTGAAAGGTGTACTTTTGATATGTCTTAATTATGGGATGTAAAGTGTTATTGAAAAATGCATCTCTTAATGAGCAGAAAGAGGCCTTTCTTTGATTTTACATATTTGTGGGTCACATGACTTATTACTAAAATGAGGAATTTTATTCATGTTTTCCACCTTCAGCATGTAAATTCCGAAAACAGTTGTATATAAATGTCCAGATAGAAAAAGAATGAGTTTGTACTGGTGATATCACCTGATTCTTTGATTTCTTTGAGCTTTAAGGTAACTACGTGTCACTGTAATTTGTCATTCAAAATTATTTTTGATGATTTATCAGCAAAAGCCTAATCAGTAATCAGGTCCTCTTTGATTTCATAAAGGCAAGTAATTAGAAATCACTTTCTATTCAAAACATTTTCTGTACCACAATATACTTAGGTTTTTTTAAATTTCTTTAATTTTGGGGGGGAATTGGAGGAGGGGAACAGTGCTGGGGAATTGCAGGAGGGGAACAGCCAAGTTATGGTCCTTTCGTTTGTTCTACAGTCTCGTTTTGGAGGACTCACGCTTCACTGGCCCATGTTGGTATTGTGATCATTGTGCTCTTCGTGGGTGAGGCAGATCAGTCACTGGCCATTAGACGGCCACTCATGGCAGCTCACGGCAACTCTTGCCGGCTGCCGGCTGCCGGCCGCTCATGCTAGCTGCCTGCCATACAGTGTAGCTTTACAGCAGCCCACTGCAGCCCATGCTATCTCCGGGCACTCATGGCAGCCCAGCTCCAGGTCTCGCTGTAGTTCACAATCTTAGCTGTTGAGGGTGCAGCTTACTGGCACATGTGGGACTCAAACCGGCAGCCCTGTTGTTCAGAACTCACGCTCTTACCAACTGAGCCACTCGGCAGGCTCTAAACTTTTTTTTTGAAGTCTGGAGATTTGTACGTGCAGTGTCAGTGGTCTGTATAGAGATCCTGAGGAGGATGGTCCGTCTCTGTTTAGTAAATTGGAGCAGGAGTGATTATGAAAGTGGAGGCAGGAATGGACAGTCAGTGAGAACACACGTACGTATGGGGTAAAGTACATTGGATATTACGATCTAGAAGGCGTCCCTTAAAAGTTTTCACCCCCCTGGCATGGGTTGACCTGTTTGAAGACCAAAGGCCTCGAGAATTCCAGGGATTTCATTCTGAGCCAGAAGGGACTTGTGTGACCAGCACATCCTGCCTAGGACAGGAGTCTAGAGACCTTGTGTGCCTGGGGTCGGTGGTACCTCTCCCCACCCATCACCCTCCTCTACCCTGAGTGCCAAAATCCGGTATTTAGGGTTTTAAAGTCACAATAACAGTGATTCATACGTGATGATAAAACAGTAAATTAGGGGATTGGAAAGTAGTGACCTTATGTTAACTGAGAGAAATCCCAGTGGAACCAGAGCCAATTCAACAGCACACTCACTTAGCACTCCAGATAAATAAACATTCCTCATTGGCAGAGACAGATGATCTGATATTTGACTTTTGGTTTGCATGGATTTATTCTGTTTGACTTAGTATTTCTATTATTCTTTGTTGTGTTTTTTTTTTTTTTTTCACAAAAGTGTAATCACTGACATTTAGCACCTGGCACTGTGCTGAGCTTTTTCCTGACTATACGTGGTCAGGACATGTCATTGACAGGCCTCTGGGAGCGGTCTTTTTAGGTCAAGGTCACAATGAGTTAGAATGTCCATCAGGAAGGAGTATGTCATCAGATTGTTTAGAAAAACTCTCTCTTGGTGATAATGAAAAGCAGTCCACTTTTATCCCATTTCGGTGTCATTTCTAGATTCACCCAGACAGTGCCCCCCTCAGTGCCTGCCCTGTGGGGACACCCCACTGCTTCACCCTGGGCACCCTGCTGGGTGTCGGAGCATCTCCCCTATTCTGGCCACTGCATTGGATGGAGATGTAAAAATGCCAAACCATTACTTTTATCCCCCGAGATAAAAAAAAAAAAATAAGAAGAAAGATGGAGTTACGTAAGTATTTTGAAGGTAAAGGAAGATTGGAGACTCAGAAAGAACTTAAGCAACCGAATAGATTAAATTGCCCACTTGGGACTTCTGGTAAAATGGCGCAATAGACAGACGTTGTGCTAACTGCCTCCCAGGATCACACCAAAATTACAACCAAATTATACAGCATTCAACCCTTGAGGTCCCCGGGACACTGGAGGAACAGAACCACTAAACGAAGAACTTAAAGAGGAAGCCGCGTCTGGTCTGGTAGGACGGGTAGAGACGAGAGAGGGCAAACCTCGTGAGGGAGGTCCCAGCTGTGGAGAGGCTTCTCCGGTTGGGGGAGAGACCCTCCGGCCGCACTCCAAGCTCACCAGCCCAGAGCTTTTTTGCCGGGAAGAGAAGTTCTAAGATAGCCGGCAGTAAATTAGTGAGGACTCTCTTTGCTCAGCTCGGTGAGGCTAAGAGCGGCTGGAGAATCAGTGGGGCCGGCGCCTGGGCGTGCTCGCCAGTGAGCACTTACCTGGTTCCTGGTGGAGGGAGTGGCTGTGTGAGCCGAGGATCCCGGGAGCCTGCGGGTACAGACTGAGCTGAGCACCTTTGGTGCAAAGGCTGGAGGTTTTTGGACGGTTATTCCCGTGGTGTGGGGCCTGCACGCGAGTGGTGTAAGGAGGTCGCCATTTTGTCAAGCTTGGGCCCTCCCACGAAGGATCAGGTCCGAGACCTAATTGGTCTGGTGGAATTGGCGCAGAAGTACGTGTGTGTGTGCACACGCGCGCCTACGGCCTTGGATCCCCACCCTTCACCGAGCTTATACTGTGTTGCCAGGGAAACGCAGGGCATGTGCCCTCCGGATCCAACAGGCTGCTCACTGAGACCCGGGAGTGCGCAAGCCGCCTCGGATCCCCACCCTCCGCTCGGCTTGTGCTGTGTTGCCAGGGAAACGCCTAGTGGGAGTGATCTGGCTCCAACAGGCTGCTCACTGAGACGCGGAAGTGCGCAAGCCGCCTCGGGTCCCACTCTCCGCACTCCGCTTGCAGAGTTGCCAGGCTGGTGATTGGTTGTCGGGCTGCTCGGCCTGATCTGCGAGCGGCTGATTGGGGACAGGCTGAGACTGGGAATTTTCCTGGGAGTGTTGGGCCGTGAGCTGTGTGCCTGTGTGATCCAGCCAGGGCTCTCCTGGTGATCTATCTAATACATCAAAGCAATCCCAGAGCGACAGCCACAATGGGGAAACAAAGAAACATGTCACAAGTAAAAGATCAGAAGAAACCTCCAGAAATGGAACCAAATGAAAGAGAGGGATCCAACCTTTCAGAGACAGAGTTTAGAACACTGATGATAAGAATGTTTAAGGAACTTAGCGAGGACATAAAGAAGGATAAGGAAACCATAAAAAACAACCTGTTAGAACTAAAGAATACAATAACTGAAATGAAGAACACACTCGAAGGAATCACCAGTAGAGTAGATGAAGCAGAGGAGCGGATCAGCGATTTGGAAGATAAAATAGCAGAACTCACCCAGTTGGCACAGCAAAAAGGCCAAAGAATAAAAAACAATGAAAATAGTTTAAGAGCCGTATGGGACAAGGTGAATTGCAACCACCTTGAAATCATAGGAATACCAGAAGGAGAAGAGAAGAAGCAAGGGGTCGAGAATGTATTTGCAAAATTAATGACTGAAAACTTCCCCACCCTGGTGAAGGAAATCAACATACATGCCCAGGAAGTGCAGAGGGTTCCAAACAAGCTGAACCCAAACAGGTCCACACCAAGATACATCATAGTCAAAATGGCAAAGGTTAAAGACAGACACAGAATCCTAGAGGCTACAAGAGAAAGACAGCAGGTTACATACAAAGGAACTCCTGTTAGACTAACAGCTGACTTGTCTACAGAAACTCTGCAGGCCAGAAGGGAGTGGCAGGAGATATTCAAAGTGACACAAAATAAAGGCCTACAACCAAGATTGCTCTACCCAGCAGGGCTATCACTTAAAATTGAAGGAGAAATAAAGAGCTTCTCAGAAAAGAATAAGCTGAAGGAATTCATTACCACCAAGCCAGCATTGCAAGAAATGTTAAAAGGGCTTTTTTAAACAAAAGAAAGGGGTAAACATGCTAACCCAGAGAGACAATTTAAGAAGATTGAAGTCATATCAAGCAGATATAAAGGAAAAACTGATGGTTGCTGGCTGGGAGGGAGTGGGGAAGAAGGAGAGGGGGAAGGTTTTGGACAGTGTATGTGGGACTACAATGTTGCTGCAGGGATATGGGGGCAGTTCTGGGAATGTAATTGACAATGTTGTGAGGAGACTATTACGTTGCGAGAAATAAGTCAGTCGGAGAAGGACAGGTACCATGTGATCTGACTTGTGTGTGGAGTCTGAAGAGCTGAGTGAACGATCAAAGTAAACAGACTCGTAGATGTAGAGGAAAAACTGAGGGTTGCTAGTTGGGAGGGTGGTGGGGATGGGGCGGAAGGGGAAGAGATTAGATAGCATAAATAGACAACTACAATATTGCCACAGGGATAAGAAACACAGTTCGGGGAATATAATAATGTAAAAATTTTGTGGCATGTCAGATAGTCACATGTCTTGTTAGGCCACTTCATGGATGGAGTAGAGGCTTGATCATTGCACTGTACACCTGAAGCTGATGTTGTATAGTATTGTATGCCAACTGCATCTGAATATATGGATGGTCACGGGATGTGGAGTATACTGTGGAGGGGAGTCAGGGGAGTTGTGATGGATATGTATGATATGGGGGGGAAGTGGGGTGGCGAACTGGGGGAGGGGGTTTTTACTTTGGGGGTTAAAGAGTATAACTATTGCCTTGTGTTGTACACCTGAAACTAATAAATAAATAAATAAATAAATAAATAAATAAATAAATAAATAAATTGCCCACTTGGCCCTGTCTCTGCACAGCGTGTTTCCCAAAACTACACAGTCCAACAACTGAATAACATACTTTAAATAGTTATTTTTAATTGTATTTAATATGCATAGAAATATGGAGTGTGCAGCAGTTGTTAAATCCTGTTTAGTCGCTCTTCAATTTCTCTTACTTCTTAGGTCTGTACTCAAATCTCTCTCTCTCTCTCTTTCTCTCTCTCTCTCTCTCTCTCTGTCTCTCTCTCTCTCTCTCTCTCTCTCTCTCTCTCTCTCTCTCTCTCTCTCTCTGTCTCTCTCTCTCTCTCTCTCCACCGCTCCTCTTTCCAACTTCCCGTATCATTTATGTTTCGTGGAATCTGGATAAAATTAACTGTAGCAAGACAGTGCTCATACTATTTAAGCCTCGTTTTAGTTTTTGCAAATGGGAGAATTCACATTTCAGTGGCTGAAAAGCTAAGATTGACCTAACAAATTTACTCAATATTGATGTAACTACACCAAGTTTGAAAGCAACATGAGGACTTTAACATTACAGAAATGGCCTTTATAAACAAAGTTACCGTTTCCTTATCTATCCAACCTATGAAGTGTACCAACAAGACCGCCTTCCCATAGGTTTTTACTACGTACATAGATGATTCTTTCACTTCAGACAAGGTGAAAACAACCAATGTTCACACCCAGAAGAAAGAAAAGTTAATCCAGAAATTATCAAATTCTAAAGCTCGAGATGATGTAACAGCAGAAATCGGTTACAGACAACCCTTTCTTAGGCCCCTTCCCGAAGTAGTGCTGTAGGAAGTTACAGTGTTGACCCAAAGAACACGCAGGTTTCTCATTAAACTTTATTTACTGGGTCTCAAAATACTGTTACAGATTTTTGGTGAAGTTGTTTTCATTTTAAAAGCTAATAACTTGAAAGCTCCCATGCAAAATACTCCAAAAGATCCATAGAACATTCTCCTGTCCTTCTGAAGGATTTACAATGTATGTAATCATTCACCAGTCTTTTATTATTAAACTTCAAAGGCCAATCGAGGCAGTTTTTTTTTTTTTTTAAATTGGGGATTTGGGGAAGGGGAACAGCATTGGGGAATCAGGGAAGGGGACAGACAAGTTGCTGTCTTTTTGTTCTTCAGTCTAGTTGTGGAGGACATTGCTTCACTGGCCCATGTTGGTATCGTCATTGCGCTCTTCCCCGATGAGGCAGATCGGTGGCCAGCCTCTGGATGGTTGCTCACCGGGGCTACAGACAGCTCACGCTGGCTGCCTGCCACTCACCATAGCCTGTGGCAGCCCACTGCCCAGCCTACACTGTCGCTGGGGCTCGTGCAGCCCAGCTCCATGTGGAGCTGTTGTTAGCTGTAGGGGTAGTGTCACTGGCCCTCATTTGTGGGATCCAAACCGGGGCTGCTGGTGTCCCAAACCAGCTCTTAAACAATGTGCCACTCGGCCAGCCTGAGACAAACAGTTTTGAGACCCTTTATCCACCACCAGTTAAAATTGCAGTGGCAGGTATTGGGCATAATATTCATTTAGGCTTCTGAACTTTATGTGCAGACTTGGTGACCCTGCCGTCTCCAGCCGCCTTCTTGTCCACTGCTCTGATGACACCCACAGTGAACGTCGGTCTCATGGTACATACAGCAAAACGGCCCAGGGTGGGTAGTCAGAGAAGCTCTCAGCACACATAAGCTGGCCAGAAACTACATCAATGATGGCAGCATCAAGAGATTTTAAAAATTTTGGGCCATTTTGCAGCTTTTATTTTCCCCTGAATGACGATCAATCTTCTCCTTCATCTCAGCAAATTTGCAAGCAATGTGAGTTGGTGACAATGGAGCACTGTACACATCCAGCACTGACTTGGCCTGGGAGGGTTGCATAATCACCTGAGCCGTGAAGTCAGCAGCTATAAACTAGTTAGACATTTGTGTTGCTACCAGCCACATTGCCACAACAAACGTGTTTGACACACATTCTTGACATTAAACCACATTGTCCCCAGGAAGAGCTTCACTCCAAGCTCCACGGTGCATTTCAACAGACTTTGATTCAGTCATGTTGACCACCATACCGGGTCTGAGAACACCAGCCTCCATTCAGCCCACAGGGACAGTGCCAATACCACCAATTTTGTAGACAGCCTGGAGGAGCAGACACAAAGGCTTGTCAATTGGACAAGCTGGTGGCAGGATGCGATCCAGAGCTTCAAGCAGCATGGTTCCACTGGCATTGCCATCTTTATAGTGATTTTCCATTCCTTGATCCAAGGCATGTTAGCACTCGGCTCCAGCATGTTGTCACCATTCCAACCAGAAACAGGCACAAATGCTGCTGTGTCAGGGTTGTAGCCAATTTTTTTAAAGTAGGTGCTGACTTCCTTCACAGTTTCCTTGTATCTCTTTTGGCTCTAAGGTGGCTCCGTGGATCCATCTTCTTAACACCAACACTTAGTTGTTACACACCCAGTGTGGAAGCCAGAAGGGTGTGATCATGGGTCTGTGCATTCCGGGAGAGAGCCGCTTCAAATTCACCAACACAGGCAGCAACAATCAGGACAGCACCGTCAGCCCGAGATGTGCCAGCAATTGTGCTTTTGATAAAGTCTTTGTGTCCTAGAGCATCAGCAATGGTCAAATAATACTTGCTGGTGTCAAATTTCCACAGGGAGGTATGAGAGGAGATATTTCAGTTCAGTTTCAGTTAACCCAAGACCCAGGCATACTTGAAGGAGCCGTTGCCTATTCCAGCAGCTTCCTTCTCAAAGTTTAGAATTGTACACTTGAACCGTATGTAATTTTACTAACACTGTCGAGCCAATACATTTTAAAGAAAAAATTTTTTGTGATTTTTTTTTTCCTGACTCCACCACATTTATAGATCAGATGGCCAGCAGTGGCAGGCTTGCCTGAATCTACGTGTCCAAGACGACAATGTTGATTTGAGTGTTTTCCTTTCCCATTTTGGCTTAGAGTTAGCAGTGGTTTACATGACTCCTGTGTTCCGGTGGCTTAGAAACATTCGAAGAAGCTCTAATGTGTCTTTCTCAGTGGGTAGAGTAGCATTGTTTACATCTTCCCAAGTCTCTTAATGTCTGGCTCAATAGAAGACAGCTGGATTCACATATTTGCTTCTTAACTCCAATGCAGTATCACATGTCATGTATCCTCTGGAAAATTGTACTCTGCACTTGTGAGAGAATGAGAACGACCAAGGAAAATAAATCTTAATATTGTTGTTAAAATAGTTTTGTTTTCAAAGACCCCCTGAGTCACGGGGTCCCCTGAGCAGTCCCAGAACTGCTGTTGTGTATCAATGTGTATATAGTGAATTCCTCCTCTGCGTACCAAGGAGATGAAGGCTAGCGAGGAGTCTTGGCTTAAAATAAGGTAAACACAGAAAGAGGACTCCAGAAACAAGTGTCCACTTCAACTTTAAAACCTTTCATCAGCAGTATCACCTCAACAGATGAGTACAGAAGGCCTCATAATTATATGAACAGATGAAAGTTATTTGATAAAATCTGGTGATCTTTCTTAGTAGAAATTCCAAATAAATTAAGAATGGAAGAAAACTATTTGGAACAAATGAAATCAATTGTGAAAGTCAACAGTAATATTATATAACAGTACAATAATGAGTGTTAAAGTTACTTCTATTAAAAGCAGGGGGAAACTGCCTGATGTATATATTATTGTTAGCCAACACTGATCTGTCAATTCTAATTGTCACACTAAAATAAGAAAATGAAATAATCATGAATATTTCCAAAGAAGAGATAAAAAAACTTTCATTTGCAGACATTATGAGTCTGTTACCAACAGACAGGAAGCATGCTCACAGAGTAGCACTAGCAGTATTAAAAAACTAAGAAGAGATTCTTTGTAAGTGTCTGGATAGATGCTCAATACACCAGTCCTGACAATTAGGTTTGGGACCTTGCTGCAGCAACGTTGCCAACTTGTTTTTGATATCAGAGGGATTATTCATTATGAATTTGTACCAACTGGACAAACAGTTAAGCACGCTTACTGTTTGGAAGTGCTGAAAAAGCTGCCTGAAAAAGTTAGACGACCTGAACTTTTCAGCACTAACTCATGTTTCTTGCATCATGACAATGCACCAGCTCCCACGGCACTGTCTGTGAGGGAGCTTTTAGCCAGTTAACAAATAACTGTATTGGAACACACGCCCTACTCACCGGACATGGGCCCCAAGGACTTCTTTCTTTCCATGAAGATAAAGGAAAGAGTGAAAGGAAGACATTTGGATGACATTTGGGACATTAAGGGTAATACGACGACAGTGCTGATGGCCATCCAGAAAAAGAGTTCCAAAATTGATTAGAAGGGTGGGCTAGGTGCTGGCATCGGTGTACACCTTCCCATGGGGAGTACTTCGAAGGTGAGCATAGTGATATTCAATAATGAGGTACGTTGCACTTCTTCTAGGATAAGTTCAGGGCCTTAAGTGTCAGACCTCGTACAAAAATACCACTGCTTATTTTCAAATTCAAAGTGAAAACTCGTATTGCTGGGGCTAAATGTATTTGCAATGAACAAATCATCACCAGTGATTTGTGGAGGGGCCAGGGTATCCAGGAAGAGTACATGGTGTGGCTGAGTCATGTGACCACGCCCGTGATGGGTGATGGTGGAGGAAGTCAAAGTGAACCTGGGTGAAGGGTCTTTGAACTTCACATTGTGTCTGAAATGGCACCTAGACTGGATTCCCAGCATCAGGAAAGGCACAAGTAGGGCACTGGACACAGTGAGTAGCTAATGGAAAATTCCATAGCAAAAGAAGCATTTCTGCTTTTCTTTAGTTTCTTTCCATATATACGACCCAGAAAGAGATTAGCCATCACAGGACAATTGCGTTATGGCAAGAGTTGGCCAACAGACAACGGAAACAATCTCTGATGCCTAATGGTCTATCCATGTCGTGGGCCTCCCTTTGAGCTCACAGTTCGTGGCAAGGGGACTGAGCACATGTTGGGTGTACGAGGGCTGCTGGCAGTTGGTCTGGGGGAGTAGAGAGGAGTGGCTCCATCAGCCCACAAGCTTCCCTGAGGAGCTCAGGGCTTAATCTTGTGGTCTCATGCCTGCACGACAAAAATGGAAAGAGGAATAACATGGCTCATGGAGTTTGTGAGAAAGGTACATTGCTGATTTGGGTATCATCGGAGATGCTCACGGCTTTGGGTAAAGATACATATTTCAATTTTTGATACTTCTGAAATATATGAAGTCAAATGTTATTGATCAATACATCTCTTAATGAGATGAATGAGGCCTGCTTGATTTTATGTATCCACGGATAATATCCCTTATTACCAAAATGAGGCAATTTTCGTCATGGTTGTCATCTTTATAGAAGAAACATCTGAAAATACTTGTCATGTGATTGTGCAGATGCGACAAGCATAATGTTTGCGGTAGTGATGTCACTCTATTCTTTGGATTCCTCTAGGATATGGGAGAAAAACGAAATTGTGATCTATCACTCAAAATTATTTTGAATGATTTATCCGCCATGGCTAACTTATGTTCCTCTTTGATTTTATTCAAAGCAAGGAATCAGAAACCACTCTGTATGACATACTTTGTGTAAAATACTATTTTGGATTATTTTTGAGGGAGTCTACGGACTTGTACACGCAGATCAATGCTGTGTAAGACCTGATGGGTGGTAGGTATGCTCTTTGTCTTAGGAAACGGGCACAAGAATGTTTATGAGAGAGGAGGTGGGAAATGTGAACCAGTGTAACCAGGTGATACGTGTATTGGAAAAGTATACGTGGTCATGAAGACCCAGAAGTGACGTCCTCCGTGTTTCCATCCCCACACACGGGTTAACCAGTCAGACTTAGCCAGAAGAAGCCCTGGAATTCCACCTCTGCCAAAAGGATGTTTGTCAGCAGTGCCTCCTGCTGAGGACAAGGGCCCACAGGCCCTGGGCCTTGGGAGAAATAATACCTCCTCCCACCTCCTGTACCCTTAGTTCCAATATTCAGTATTTAGGGTTTGAAAAATCACAATAACAGTCACCCTGATGTGATCATAAAACAAGAAATGAGGTTATTGGAAAGTAAGTATCTCATTTTTCTCTCCTAACTGAGAGAACCCAATGGAACCACAGCCAAATTCTGAAGCACGCTTTGTTAGTGTTTAGGATGAGACACATTCCTTGTTTGCTGAGTCAGTTAGACTCAGTTTGATATTTGTCTTTGGGATTCAGGGGATTTATTTTGTTTGCCTTCCACTTTTTCTTTCGTGTTCCATAATTGTAGTGGCCGATGTTCACTGCCAGACAGTGTGCTGAGCATTTTTCGGGCATTAATTTCTTTATCCTGACACCAATCCTGTATGACATAGGCTATTGTTATCACCCTTATTTTACAGATGAGGAAACTGTGGGAGGGAGGGAGGGTTGGCAACTTGCTGAAGAACCCACAAGTAGAAAGTTTCAGAGCTGTGCTTAAATTCAGGAAGCCTGGCTCTAAATATGGGCTTTTCCTCACTACTCAATAAATGAATCCATTCCAATTATGAAAGATCCAACACTTCAGAATTCAGGACAAGGTGCAAAACAGCCTGATCAGGATTCTGGTGTGGGCCGGATAGAAACTGTAGAACATTTTGAGAATAGTTGACATCTTTAAATTTTCTAATGTTTCCTTCAGGATCAAGGTGTGTGTCTCAGTGCTTTAGAAATTTGTGGTGTCTGTGAGTAAAGTTCCATGGTTTTGCCCTGCAAGCTCTGTGTGTGTCAGTTGTGTAAACGTCAGTAGACTTTTGTTGCTGCTAATGTCCCTGGGGCCAATGGTGTCATTTTCCCCATTGCAGCATGTCATGGTGATACAGGATGATAGGAAAGCGATAGTTGCTTAA
>CM066737.1:0-41521 GCA_033961575.1 Aselliscus stoliczkanus
CCTGGACAAACTTACTGAAGTAAAATAAATTACCGATTTTTTTTATTGCAAAACTAAATTAAGGGCCGGCCAAGTGGTGCATCGCTTAAGAGCTGGTTGTGGGATGCCAGCGGCCCCGGTTTGGATCTCACATATGAGGGCCAGGGATACTGCCCTCTAGAGCTGACAACATCTCCACCTGGAGCTGGGCTGCGCGAGCCCCGGCGACGGTGTAGGCTGCAGCCCCTGCTGCAGTGGGCTGCCATAGGCTACGGTGAGTGGCCGGCAGCCAGACAGAGCAGCCAATATCCACGGTGAGCGACATCCAGAGGCCGGCGACTCATCTGCCTCATCCGGGAAAGCACAATGAGGATACCAACATGGGCCAGTGAAGCAACATCCTCCGCAACCAGACCAAAGAACAAAAAGACAGCAACGTGTCTGTTTCCCTTCCCCGATTCCCCAATGCTGTTCCCCCCCCCTAATTCCCCAAGAAAATCTTTAAAAAACAAAAAGTGTGAGCTGAGCCCTGAGCAACAGCAGTTTGATGCCCAGCCCGAGGTGAGCTGCCGCTAAGCTGTCAACAGGTGGCAGGATGGCTCAGCTAATAAATAAATAAATAAATAAATAAATAAATAAATAAATAAATAAAATGTACTTCCTAATGAATAGAGGCAAAAGCAGATGGCTTTTCAAACCGATCGAAGCCCCAAATCTGTAGAATCTCTATTCCCTTGCCATCCATCCCTTAACTTCATTTCATTCTTGGAGTAACTTGCCAATGGCAACCAATAGCTAGTTACACACATCATTCATTTCATTGTTTTTACCTGATTCCCGTACAGCTGCTGAGACACTAGCAATGTAGCTAAGAACACAGTTAACTAAATCAACGGTTTTCAATTCCTGCCATGTAACAGGAAAGCCAGTTCCACAGATTTCCTCAGTGAGTGCTTCATGAATGGATGAGTGTTAAGATGTGTTTTTTGTTTGTTTGTTTGTTTTGTTTTGTTTTGTTTTGTTTTGTTCTTGAGGGCAGTGTCACTGGCCCTCATATGTGGGACCGAACCGGGGCCGCTGGCTTCCCAGGCCAGCGCTGGATGAGTGTTAAGAAGACACTTTGACTCCCCGTGCCCCTATAGCCCCTATAGCTTTGGAGACGGTGATGCTGGGGTTTTTACATTCCTCAGTGCTTTCTCATTCCTCTTAGAAAACCGCCAAGATCCTTGGCCAGATGTGGAGGCAGCAAGGAGTCGCAGAAAACAGTGCAGCCCCTGGATTCGGGAGCCAAAGAGATCTGGGTTTGAACCCAGGATCCTCTGTTTCTTTTTGTGCAACCTGGGACAGGTCACTTTGAGCTCACTGAGTGGAAGGAAGTGAACACATACGAACACGTTTACTGGGAAATTTAAATGACACGGTGCATGTAACTCACATGCCACGACTTTTAAACATAATTACTTTCTTCCCTTGAAATTCTAATTTACAGTGAGTGTAAAAAATGTGTCATTTTTTAAGTTATTGCATCGTCCACACAATAACAGAGACAGAGGACAGTATTTGAGGGAGGTCTGAGTGCTTTTCTCTCTGAAGAGAAAAACAATGGTAGGGCGTGTTTACCTTTTCTATTAGAATACCTTACTGTGGCAGAAATCTTTACTAATCATACACCCATGTTCAGTAATTAGCGTTTCATTATTTTCCTATTTGGAAATGGTCTAGACATTCAATAAATATCCATCATTTAATTCACATAACAAAACTTTAAAGTTTCCAATTACCAAACACACCTAGAAAATTTTTTCAATGTACATATACAATATAACTATCACTAAAAAATTTACCTAAATGTGTTTCATTTTAATTGGATCTCTTTTATATATTAGTTAAAACTTAGAGATTTCAAAGTCGGTTATTACCGAAGCTATTTTCCTGACACATTTTGTAACACAGGTAACTTATTTTTATAAACTCGGTTAAGAAAATTTATTTAATGTTAATAATTTTCAAACCAAACTACAACCTTATTTATTTATTTATTTATTTATTTATTTATTTATTTATTTTTTGAGGGCAGTGTCACTGGCCCTCATATGTGGGACCGGAACCGGGGCCGCTGGTGTCCCAAGCAGCTCTTAACCAATGCGCCACTCGGCCGGCCCTACAACCAGCTTTAATATCAAATAGATTACCAGGTCCGATCCTGAAAAGCATTTAGGTTAGTTTGTATTTTATTTCTTAATTTATATAAACATTTAATCTTTTCGAGCCAAGCAAATACACTATTGTGTGGCCGGAAAAGTCATGACGTATTTTGCCTATGTTTTCGTTGAAAAAATGCGTCAAGATTTTTCAGACAACCCAATAGTCACACCATCCAGACCTAGAAGCATCTTACCACAATCAAAAACCATTTCAGACAGAGATCACAAATTAACAGAATTAATATTAACTACAGAGAACACACAAGATGTTTTACCAAGAAAACAGCTGGCTGTCACAAGAGCTCCGTAACAAAGTTCAGATTTAGAAGCTTTTCCCTTTCCGAGGATCCACCTTCTGCACGTGGACAGTAAGGTGTAAATAGTGAGACACACCAACATGCCTCTTTACAGCTCAGGCAAGGAAGCCAAGGTCTCTCCACACAGAGCCAGGATTAGACAAGACACCTTCTGACAGGGTAAAGCTGAGGGACTCTACACCAACCCAACAGACAGGTCCAACTACCACAGCTGTGCAGGGGGAGGCTGCTCCAGCAACGCTGCCGGAGGAGCCTGGTGTTCAGCTCCCACTGCAAATGCTGCACGTGGAGTGGAGTCCCCAAGGCCCCTTCAGCCCCCGCACCCAGGCCACAGCCCGGGATCCCACCACAGCCCGCCTCCCCAGCTCTCCTTGGGGGCTGCGGTCTGGCCCCTGCAGGCCTCCTGTGGTCTTTTCATACCCAAGCTTTCTGCCCTCAGACCTGGGTTCCTTTTGGGCTGGTCCTCTGCCTCTTTTACATGAAAATTCTTGGGTTGGTACCCCATTGCCCCGTTCCCCCCCCCCATGCGGCTACTAACAGAGGCTCTCTAAGCACAGTATGGGTTCAAAAACAGCCCGGGGGAATGTAGGCAGCCAGGAGGGGAGGGTGGCATACGGCGGCGTAGGTAAGGGCCAGGTGATAAGGCAGTTAATTCAGGTGTGCCGAGTTTCACCTCCAGGGGTCCACATTGCAGGGCACAGATGACAGCACCTGCGACGTAGCCCTGGTCTGACACGTTGGCTCAGAAGCCTCTGGAATGAAGAGCTTATCCTGACCTCCACTCAGGTGTTATTCCCTAGATGAACACGAGGTGGCAGCAGAGAATGACTTTTCCTGGTGACCGGCACATGGTGTTATTCCCTAGATGCACACGAGGCGGCAGCAGAGAGCGCTTCCCCCACCCACCGGCCTTACAGTGAGCATCCAGGCCTCTGGGACTGAGCTCACTGTGAGATCAACCTGTTTCAGGCCCTTCCCAGGCCTCGGCTCACCTACTGCTCCCATTTGCCAGATGAGGCGGAGACACTTATTATCTCCATTTCACAGGTATTTAAAAGGAAGACTGATTCTAACAGAGTTCTGAGTCCAGAGCGGAGGGTGAAATGGGCCCACGTGGGCCCGCAGAGCTTGCACACACGGGATCCTGGGCAGAGTGATCCAAGCGGTCCTGCAGCGTTGGGTGGAATCCTGGTCATTCTATTCGAAGGGAATCTGCAAATAGCCTAATGGCCCAGCCTGCCGTGCACTCACCCAGGCTGGTTTTGGGTGGGACTTGGGCAGGCAGCTGGGGAAGGGGACAGGTGGGGAGGGAGGAGGTGGCCCGGCCCTTCACCGGAGGACAAGCAGCACCAGATCCCTAGGACCAGGACTCCCCCACTTCTGTGCCCAGCCTGTGCTCGGGGCTTTTAAATCTGTCCCTCCTCAGCCCAGAGCACGGCTCCGCTTCTGCCCGTGTTCCCTTCCTCTGAGGTCACAGCTTCAGACAAGAGCTTCCTGACAGCTCAGACTGGAGTCTGGGGGGGGGCACTTTCCTTATGGGGACATGCCTGGGCCCCAGACAGGGCAGAGCTGACTCCTGTCCCCTCCAAGTGCTAGCTGTGTGACTTCGGGTAAAGACACGGAACCTCAGTCTCCTGGCCTGTCAGGTGGGGATAAGCGCTCCCTCTCAGGGCGACGACGGTGAGGGGTCTGTGAGGGATGCAGGCCAGCTCCTGCCCAACACGGGATCGGCCCTCGCTCCCCCTCCCTCTGCCCCTCTTAGTCCTTTCTCTACCTTCTGTGGGCTGGAAGGATCAAGCGTTTAGCAAATCAGCTCCCTGTGGCAGAGTGAGCTCTCCTGTCACTGTCCACGCAGCCAAAGTCCCCTGAGTGCTGACTCCGGCATCTGTGCAGCCTTGTCCTCAGGACAGCGTTCACCACGGCCCCTCCTGGCCTCCACACCCCTGCTCCGCCCCAAACTCGTGGTCCCCGCCTCAGCTCAGGCCAGCAGCGCCTCTCTCAGTCTTCTCACTGGTCTCCCCGCTTCCCGTCCCTCTCTCTCGTCCAGGGCAACCGCCACAATGACCAGCTTGATCTTTCTGAGTGAGGGATCTAACCCTGACACTTTCTGTGCTTAGGGATTACCAACAGCTTCCTCTTAGGGTAGGGACTAAAGTCTCTGGCATCAGCACCCTGTTGAGACGTCACTGGGCCTGTTTCTTCTCCTGGTCTCACGTCCTGTCATAACAACCCAGTTCGGTCACCAGGTACCCCAGGTGTCAGCATTAACCTGTTTGCTTGGATGACCAGTGAGGGCGTGAACAGATCCAAGTGCCAGCACTGAGGCTGAGCCCGAATGCGGGCAACTGAATAAAATACAGACTCTAGTGAATCATAATGCATGAGTATTTGTGCATTAATGATAGCAATTATGTAAAAACGAGAAAGAAAGTAAAAGTGAAATCAAGAAACCCATTGCATCACACCGGCAACCTAGAAGAAGCGGGTGATTTCCTAGTAAAAGCAAACATTCCTGAAATTGACCCTGACATAAGGAAAATATACACAGTGAAATTCCCCATCCAGAACCTTTTCTCCCTGCTGGTTCTCCTGTCCTTGGAAAGGGGACAGAACTGTTCAGCAGCTGCCCAAAGGTCTGATCCCGCCCAGTGTCCTCATGTCCCCCAGCCGAACCGCCCAGTGAGGACACAGTGCAGAGGGCAACTCGGGGATTATTGATCCTGATCAGTCAGCCAGAACTTCTTTGATTTCAAGGACCTGGACAAACTTACTGAAGTAAAATAAATTACCGATTTTTTTATTGCAAAACTAAATTAAGGGCCGGCCAAGTGGTGCATCGCTTAAGAGCTGGTTGTGGGATGCCAGCGGCCCCGGTTTGGATCTCACATATGAGGGCCAGGGATACTGCCCTCTAGAGCTGACAACATCTCCACCTGGAGCTGGGCTGCGCGAGCCCCGGCGACGGTGTAGGCTGCAGCCCCTGCTGCAGTGGGCTGCCATAGGCTACGGTGAGTGGCCGGCAGCCAGACAGAGCAGCCAATATCCACGGTGAGCGACATCCAGAGGCCGGCGACTCATCTGCCTCATCCGGGAAAGCACAATGAGGATACCAACATGGGCCAGTGAAGCAACATCCTCCGCAACCAGACCAAAGAACAAAAAGACAGCAACGTGTCTGTTTCCCTTCCCCGATTCCCCAATGCTGTTCCCCCCCTCTAATTCCCCAATAAAATCTTTAAAAACAAAAAGTGTGAGCTGAGCCCTGAGCAACAGCAGTTTGATGCCCAGCCCGAGGTGAGCTGCCGCTAAGCTGTCAACAGGTGGCAGGATGGCTCAGCTAATAAATAAATAAATAAATAAATAAATAAATAAATAAATAAAATGTACTTCCTAATGAATAGAGGCAAAAGCAGATGGCTTTTCAAACCGATCGAAGCCCCAAATCTGTAGAATCTCTATTCCCTTGCCATCCATCCCTTAACTTCATTTCATTCTTGGAGTAACTTGCCAATGGCAACCAATAGCTAGTTACACACATCATTCATTTCATTGTTTTTACCTGATTCCCGTACAGCTGCTGAGACACTAGCAATGTAGCTAAGAACACAGTTAACTAAATCAACGGTTTTCAATTCCTGCCATGTAACAGGAAAGCCAGTTCCACAGATTTCCTCAGTGAGTGCTTCATGAATGGATGAGTGTTAAGATGTGTTTTTTGTTTGTTTGTTTGTTTTGTTTTGTTTTGTTTTGTTTTGTTCTTGAGGGCAGTGTCACTGGCCCTCATATGTGGGACCGAACCGGGGCCGCTGGCTTCCCAGGCCAGCGCTGGATGAGTGTTAAGAAGACACTTTGACTCCCCATGCCCCTATAGCCCCTATAGCTTCGGACACGGTGATGCTGGGTTTTTACATTCCTCAGTGCTTCCTCATTCCTCTTAGAAAACTGCCAACATCCTTAGCCAGATGTGGAGGCAGAAAGGAGCCGCAGATAACAGTGCAGCCCCTGGATTCTGGAGCCAAAGAGATCTGGGTTTGAACCCAGGATCCTCTGTTTCTTTTTGTGCAACCTGGGACAGGTCACTTTGAGCTCACTGAGTGGAAGGAAGTGAACACATACGAACACGTTTACTGGGAAATTTAAATGACACGGTGCATGTAACTCACATGCCACGACATTTTAAACATAATTACTTTCTTCCCTTGAAATTCTAATTTACATTTAGTGTAAAAAATGTGTCATTTTTTTAAGTTATTGCATCGTCCACACAATAACAGAGACAGAGGACAGTATTTGAGGGAGGTCTGAGTGCTTTTCTCTCTGAAGAGAAAAACAATGGTAGGGCGTGTTTACCTTTTCTATTAGAATACCTTACTGTGGCAGAAATCTTTACTAATCATACACCCATGTTCAGTAATTAGCGTTTCATTATTTTCCTATTTGGAAATGGTCTAGACATTCAATAAATATCCATCATTTAATTCACATAACAAAACTTTAAAGTTTCCAATTACCAAACACACCTAGAAAATTTTTTCAATGTACATATACAATATAACTATCACTAAAAAAATTTACCTAAATGTGTTTCATTTTAATTGGATCTCTTTTATATATTAGTTAAAACTTAGAGATTTCAAAGTCGGTTATTACCGAAGCTATTTTCCTGACACATTTTGTAACACAGGTAACTTATTTTTATAAACTCGGTTAAGAAAATTTATTTAATGTTAATAATTTTCAAACCAAACTACAACCTTATTTATTTATTTATTTATTTATTTATTTATTTATTTATTTTTTGAGGGCAGTGTCACTGGCCCTCATATGTGGGACCGGAACCGGGGCCGCTGGTGTCCCAAGCAGCTCTTAACCAATGCGCCACTCGGCCGGCCCTACAACCAGCTTTAATATCAAATAGATTACCAGGTCCGATCCTGAAAAGCATTTAGGTTAGTTTGTATTTTATTTCTTAATTTATATAAACATTTAATCTTTTCGAGCCAAGCAAATACACTATTGTGTGGCCGGAAAAGTCATGACGTATTTTGCCTATGTTTTCGTTGAAAAAATGCGTCAAGATTTTTCAGACAACCCAATAGTCACACCATCCAGACCTAGAAGCATCTTACCACAATCAAAAACCATTTCAGACAGAGATCACAAATTAACAGAATTAATATTAACTACAGAGAACACACAAGATGTTTTACCAAGAAAACAGCTGGCTGTCACAAGAGCTCCGTAACAAAGTTCAGATTTAGAAGCTTTTCCCTTTCCGAGGATCCACCTTCTGCACGTGGACAGTAAGGTGTAAATAGTGAGACACACCAACATGCCTCTTTACAGCTCAGGCAAGGAAGCCAAGGTCTCTCCACACAGAGCCAGGATTAGACAAGACACCTTCTGACAGGGTAAAGCTGAGGGACTCTACACCAACCCAACAGACAGGTCCAACTACCACAGCTGTGCAGGGGGGAGGCTGCTCCAGCAAAGCTGCCGGAGGAGCCTGGTGTTCAGCTCCCACTGCAAATGCTGCACGTGGAGTGGAGTCCCCAAGGCCCCTTCAGCCCCCGCACCCAGGCCACAGCCCGGGATCCCACCACAGCCCGCCTCCCCAGCTCTCCTTGGGGGCTGCGGTCTGGCCCCTGCAGGCCTCCTGTGGTCTTTTCATACCCAAGCTTTCTGCCCTCAGACCTGGGTTCCTTTTGGGCTGGTCCTCTGCCTCTTTTACATGAAAATTCTTGGGTTGGTACCCCATTGCCCCGTTCCCCCCCCCCCATGCGGCTACTAACAGAGGCTCTCTAAGCACAGTATGGGTTCAAAAACAGCCCGGGGGAATGTAGGCAGCCAGGAGGGGAGGGTGGCATACGGCGGCGTAGGTAAGGGCCAGGTGATAAGGCAGTTAATTCAGGTGTGCCGAGTTTCACCTCCAGGGGTCCACATTGCAGGGCACAGATGACAGCACCTGCGACGTAGCCCTGGTCTGACACGTTGGCTCAGAAGCCTCTGGAATGAAGAGCTTATCCTGACCTCCACTCAGGTGTTATTCCCTAGATGAACACGAGGTGGCAGCAGAGAATGACTTTTCCTGGTGACCGGCACATGGTGTTATTCCCTAGATGCACACGAGGCGGCAGCAGAGAGCGCTTCCCCCACCCACCGGCCTTACAGTGAGCATCCAGGCCTCTGGGACTGAGCTCACTGTGAGATCAACCTGTTTCAGGCCCTTCCCAGGCCTCGGCTCACCTACTGCTCCCATTTGCCAGATGAGGCGGAGACACTTATTATCTCCATTTCACAGGTATTTAAAAGGAAGACTGATTCTAACAGAGTTCTGAGTCCAGAGCGGAGGGTGAAATGGGCCCACGTGGGCCCGCAGAGCTTGCACACACGGGATCCTGGGCAGAGTGATCCAAGCGGTCCTGCAGCGTTGGGTGGAATCCTGGTCATTCTATTCGAAGGGAATCTGCAAATAGCCTAATGGCCCAGCCTGCCGTGCACTCACCCAGGCTGGTTTTGGGTGGGACTTGGGCAGGCAGCTGGGGAAGGGGACAGGTGGGGAGGGAGGAGGTGGCCCGGCCCTTCACCGGAGGACAAGCAGCACCAGATCCCTAGGACCAGGACTCCCCCACTTCTGTGCCCAGCCTGTGCTCGGGGCTTTTAAATCTGTCCCTCCTCAGCCCAGAGCACGGCTCCGCTTCTGCCCGTGTTCCCTTCCTCTGAGGTCACAGCTTCAGACAAGAGCTTCCTGACAGCTCAGACTGGAGTCTGGGGGGGCACTTTCCTTATGGGGACATGCCTGGGCCCCAGACAGGGCAGAGCTGACTCCTGTCCCCTCCAAGTGCTAGCTGTGTGACTTCGGGTAAAGACACGGAACCTCAGTCTCCTGGCCTGTCAGGTGGGGATAAGCGCTCCCTCTCAGGGCGACGACGGTGAGGGGTCAGTGAGGGGATGCAGGCCAGCTCCTGCCCAACACGGGATCGGCCCTCGCTCCCCCTCCCTCTGCCCCTCTTAGTCCTTTCTCTACCTTCTGTGGGCTGGAAGGATCAAGCGTTTAGCAAATCAGCTCCCTGTGGCAGAGTGAGCTCTCCTGTCACTGTCCACGCAGCCAAAGTCCCCTGAGTGCTGACTCCGGCATCTGTGCAGCCTTGTCCTCAGGACAGCGTTCACCACGGCCCCTCCTGGCCTCCACACCCCTGCTCCGCCCCAAACTCGTGGTCCCCGCCTCAGCTCAGGCCAGCAGCGCCTCTCTCAGTCTTCTCACTGGTCTCCCGCTTCCCGTCCCTCTCTCTCGTCCAGGGCAACCGCCACAATGACCAGCTTGATCTTTCTGAGTGAGGGATCTAACCCTGACACTTTCTGTGCTTAGGGATTACCAACAGCTTCCTCTTAGGGTAGGGACTAAAGTCTCTGGCATCAGCACCCTGTTGAGACGTCACTGGGCCTGTTTCTTCTCCTGGTCTCACGTCCTGTCATAACAACCCAGTTCGGTCACCAGGTACCCCAGGTGTCAGCATTAACCTGTTTGCTTGGATGACCAGTGAGGGCGTGAACAGATCCAAGTGCCAGCACTGAGGCTGAGCCCGAATGCGGGCAACTGAATAAAATACAGACTCTAGTGAATCATAATGCATGAGTATTTGTGCATTAATGATAGCAATTATGTAAAAACGAGAAAGAAAGTAAAAGTGAAATCAAGAAACCCATTGCATCACACCGGCAACCTAGAAGAAGCGGGTGATTTCCTAGTAAAAGCAAACATTCCTGAAATTGACCCTGACATAAGGAAAATATACACAGTGAAATTCCCCATCCAGAACCTTTTCTCCCTGCTGGTTCTCCTGTCCTTGGAAAGGGGACAGAACTGTTCAGCAGCTGCCCAAAGGTCTGATCCCGCCCAGTGTCCTCATGTCCCCCAGCCGAACCGCCCAGTGAGGACACAGTGCAGAGGGCAACTCGGGGATTATTGATCCTGATCAGTCAGCCAGAACTTCTTTGATTTCAAGGACCTGGACAAACTTACTGAAGTAAAATAAATTACCGATTTTTTTATTGCAAAACTAAATTAAGGGCCGGCCAAGTGGTGCATCGCTTAAGAGCTGGTTGTGGGATGCCAGCGGCCCCGGTTTGGATCTCACATATGAGGGCCAGGGATACTGCCCTCTAGAGCTGACAACATCTCCACCTGGAGCTGGGCTGCGCGAGCCCCGGCGACGGTGTAGGCTGCAGCCCCTGCTGCAGTGGGCTGCCATAGGCTACGGTGAGTGGCCGGCAGCCAGACAGAGCAGCCAATATCCACGGTGAGCGACATCCAGAGGCCGGCGACTCATCTGCCTCATCCGGGAAAGCACAATGAGGATACCAACATGGGCCAGTGAAGCAACATCCTCCGCAACCAGACCAAAGAACAAAAGACAGCAACGTGTCTGTTTCCCTTCCCGATTCCCCAATGCTGTTCCCCCCTAATTCCCCAAGAAAATCTTTAAAAACAAAAAGTGTGAGCTGAGCCCTGAGCAACAGCAGTTTGATGCCCAGCCCGAGGTGAGCTGCCGCTAAGCTGTCAACAGGTGGCAGGATGGCTCAGCTAATAAATAAATAAATAAATAAATAAATAAATAAATAAATAAAATGTACTTCCTAATGAATAGAGGCAAAAGCAGATGGCTTTTCAAACCGATCGAAGCCCCAAATCTGTAGAATCTCTATTCCCTTGCCATCCATCCCTTAACTTCATTTCATTCTTGGAGTAACTTGCCAATGGCAACCAATAGCTAGTTACACACATCATTCATTTCATTGTTTTTACCTGATTCCCGTACAGCTGCTGAGACACTAGCAATGTAGCTAAGAACACAGTTAACTAAATCAACGGTTTTCAATTCCTGCCATGTAACAGGAAAGCCAGTTCCACAGATTTCCTCAGTGAGTGCTTCATGAATGGATGAGTGTTAAGATGTGTTTTTTGTTTGTTTGTTTGTTTTGTTTTGTTTTGTTTTGTTTTGTTTTGTTCTTGAGGGCAGTGTCACTGGCCCTCATATGTGGGACCGAACCGGGGCCGCTGGCTTCCCAGGCCAGCGCTGGATGAGTGTTAAGAAGACACTTTGACTCCCCGTGCCCCTATAGCCCCTATAGCTTTGGAGACGGTGATGCTGGGGTTTTTACATTCCTCAGTGCTTTCTCATTCCTCTTAGAAAACCGCCAAGATCCTTGGCCAGATGTGGAGGCAGCAAGGAGTCGCAGAAAACAGTGCAGCCCCTGGATTCGGGAGCCAAAGAGATCTGGGTTTGAACCCAGGATCCTCTGTTTCTTTTTGTGCAACCTGGGACAGGTCACTTTGAGCTCACTGAGTGGAAGGAAGTGAACACATACGAACACGTTTACTGGGAAATTTAAATGACACGGTGCATGTAACTCACATGCCACGACTTTTTAAACATAATTACTTTCTTCCCTTGAAATTCTAATTTACATTTAGTGTAAAAAATGTGTCATTTTTTTAAGTTATTGCATCGTCCACACAATAACAGAGACAGAGGACAGTATTTGAGGGAGGTCTGAGTGCTTTTCTCTCTGAAGAGAAAAACAATGGTAGGGCGTGTTTACCTTTTCTATTAGAATACCTTACTGTGGCAGAAATCTTTACTAATCATACACCCATGTTCAGTAATTAGCGTTTCATTATTTTCCTATTTGGAAATGGTCTAGACATTCAATAAATATCCATCATTTAATTCACATAACAAAACTTTAAAGTTTCCAATTACCAAACACACCTAGAAAATTTTTTCAATGTACATATACAATATAACTATCACTAAAAAAATTTACCTAAATGTGTTTCATTTTAATTGGATCTCTTTTATATATTAGTTAAAACTTAGAGATTTCAAAGTCGGTTATTACCGAAGCTATTTTCCTGACACATTTTGTAACACAGGTAACTTATTTTTATAAACTCGGTTAAGAAAATTTATTTAATGTTAATAATTTTCAAACCAAACTACAACCTTATTTATTTATTTATTTATTTATTTATTTATTTATTTATTTTTTGAGGGCAGTGTCACTGGCCCTCATATGTGGGACCGGAACCGGGGCCGCTGGTGTCCCAAGCAGCTCTTAACCAATGCGCCACTCGGCCGGCCCTACAACCAGCTTTAATATCAAATAGATTACCAGGTCCGATCCTGAAAAGCATTTAGGTTAGTTTGTATTTTATTTCTTAATTTATATAAACATTTAATCTTTTCGAGCCAAGCAAATACACTATTGTGTGGCCGGAAAAGTCATGACGTATTTTGCCTATGTTTTCGTTGAAAAAATGCGTCAAGATTTTTCAGACAACCCAATAGTCACACCATCCAGACCTAGAAGCATCTTACCACAATCAAAAACCATTTCAGACAGAGATCACAAATTAACAGAATTAATATTAACTACAGAGAACACACAAGATGTTTTACCAAGAAAACAGCTGGCTGTCACAAGAGCTCCGTAACAAAGTTCAGATTTAGAAGCTTTTCCCTTTCCGAGGATCCACCTTCTGCACGTGGACAGTAAGGTGTAAATAGTGAGACACACCAACATGCCTCTTTACAGCTCAGGCAAGGAAGCCAAGGTCTCTCCACACAGAGCCAGGATTAGACAAGACACCTTCTGACAGGGTAAAGCTGAGGGACTCTACACCAACCCAACAGACAGGTCCAACTACCACAGCTGTGCAGGGGGGAGGCTGCTCCAGCAAAGCTGCCGGAGGAGCCTGGTGTTCAGCTCCCACTGCAAATGCTGCACGTGGAGTGGAGTCCCCAAGGCCCCTTCAGCCCCCGCACCCAGGCCACAGCCCGGGATCCCACCACAGCCCGCCTCCCCAGCTCTCCTTGGGGGCTGCGGTCTGGCCCCTGCAGGCCTCCTGTGGTCTTTTCATACCCAAGCTTTCTGCCCTCAGACCTGGGTTCCTTTTGGGCTGGTCCTCTGCCTCTTTTACATGAAAATTCTTGGGTTGGTACCCCATTGCCCCGTTCCCCCCCCCCCATGCGGCTACTAACAGAGGCTCTCTAAGCACAGTATGGGTTCAAAAACAGCCCGGGGGAATGTAGGCAGCCAGGAGGGGAGGGTGGCATACGGCGGCGTAGGTAAGGGCCAGGTGATAAGGCAGTTAATTCAGGTGTGCCGAGTTTCACCTCCAGGGGTCCACATTGCAGGGCACAGATGACAGCACCTGCGACGTAGCCCTGGTCTGACACGTTGGCTCAGAAGCCTCTGGAATGAAGAGCTTATCCTGACCTCCACTCAGGTGTTATTCCCTAGATGAACACGAGGTGGCAGCAGAGAATGACTTTTCCTGGTGACCGGCACATGGTGTTATTCCCTAGATGCACACGAGGTGGCAGCAGAGAGCGCTTCCCCCACCCACCGGCCTTACAGTGAGCATCCAGGCCTCTGGGACTGAGCTCACTGTGAGATCAACCTGTTTCAGGCCCTTCCCAGGCCTCGGCTCACCTACTGCTCCCATTTGCCAGATGAGGCGGAGACACTTATTATCTCCATTTCACAGGTATTTAAAAGGAAGACTGATTCTAACAGAGTTCTGAGTCCAGAGCGGAGGGTGAAATGGGCCCACGTGGGCCCGCAGAGCTTGCACACACGGGATCCTGGGCAGAGTGATCCAAGCGGTCCTGCAGCGTTGGGTGGAATCCTGGTCATTCTATTCGAAGGGAATCTGCAAATAGCCTAATGGCCCAGCCTGCCGTGCACTCACCCAGGCTGGTTTTGGGTGGGACTTGGGCAGGCAGCTGGGGAAGGGGACAGGTGGGGAGGGAGGAGGTGGCCCGGCCCTTCACCGGAGGACAAGCAGCACCAGATCCCTAGGACCAGGACTCCCCCACTTCTGTGCCCAGCCTGTGCTCGGGGCTTTTAAATCTGTCCCTCCTCAGCCCAGAGCACGGCTCCGCTTCTGCCCGTGTTCCCTTCCTCTGAGGTCACAGCTTCAGACAAGAGCTTCCTGACAGCTCAGACTGGAGTCTGGGGGGGCACTTTCCTTATGGGGACATGCCTGGGCCCCAGACAGGGCAGAGCTGACTCCTGTCCCCTCCAAGTGCTAGCTGTGTGACTTCGGGTAAAGACACGGAACCTCAGTCTCCTGGCCTGTCAGGTGGGGATAAGCGCTCCCTCTCAGGGCGACGACGGTGAGGGGTCAGTGAGGGGATGCAGGCCAGCTCCTGCCCAACACGGGATCGGCCCTCGCTCCCCCTCCCTCTGCCCCTCTTAGTCCTTTCTCTACCTTCTGTGGGCTGGAAGGATCAAGCGTTTAGCAAATCAGCTCCCTGTGGCAGAGTGAGCTCTCCTGTCACTGTCCACGCAGCCAAAGTCCCCTGAGTGCTGACTCCGGCATCTGTGCAGCCTTGTCCTCAGGACAGCGTTCACCACGGCCCCTCCTGGCCTCCACACCCCTGCTCCGCCCCAAACTCGTGGTCCCCGCCTCAGCTCAGGCCAGCAGCGCCTCTCTCAGTCTTCTCACTGGTCTCCCCGCTTCCCGTCCCTCTCTCTCGTCCAGGGCAACCGCCACAATGACCAGCTTGATCTTTCTGAGTGAGGGATCTAACCCTGACACTTTCTGTGCTTAGGGATTACCAACAGCTTCCTCTTAGGGTAGGGACTAAAGTCTCTGGCATCAGCACCCTGTTGAGACGTCACTGGGCCTGTTTCTTCTCCTGGTCTCACGTCCTGTCATAACAACCCAGTTCGGTCACCAGGTACCCCAGGTGTCAGCATTAACCTGTTTGCTTGGATGACCAGTGAGGGCGTGAACAGATCCAAGTGCCAGCACTGAGGCTGAGCCCGAATGCGGGCAACTGAATAAAATACAGACTCTAGTGAATCATAATGCATGAGTATTTGTGCATTAATGATAGCAATTATGTAAAAACGAGAAAGAAAGTAAAAGTGAAATCAAGAAACCCATTGCATCACACCGGCAACCTAGAAGAAGCGGGTGATTTCCTAGTAAAAGCAAACATTCCTGAAATTGACCCTGACATAAGGAAAATATACACAGTGAAATTCCCCATCCAGAACCTTTTCTCCCTGCTGGTTCTCCTGTCCTTGGAAAGGGGACAGAACTGTTCAGCAGCTGCCCAAAGGTCTGATCCCGCCCAGTGTCCTCATGTCCCCCAGCCGAACCGCCCAGTGAGGACACAGTGCAGAGGGCAACTCGGGGATTATTGATCCTGATCAGTCAGCCAGAACTTCTTTGATTTCAAGGACCTGGACAAACTTACTGAAGTAAAATAAATTACCGATTTTTTTATTGCAAAACTAAATTAAGGGCCGGCCAAGTGGTGCATCGCTTAAGAGCTGGTTGTGGGATGCCAGCGGCCCCGGTTTGGATCTCACATATGAGGGCCAGGGATACTGCCCTCTAGAGCTGACAACATCTCCACCTGGAGCTGGGCTGCGCGAGCCCCGGCGACGGTGTAGGCTGCAGCCCCTGCTGCAGTGGGCTGCCATAGGCTACGGTGAGTGGCCGGCAGCCAGACAGAGCAGCCAATATCCACGGTGAGCGACATCCAGAGGCCGGCGACTCATCTGCCTCATCCGGGAAAGCACAATGAGGATACCAACATGGGCCAGTGAAGCAACATCCTCCGCAACTAGACCAAAGAACAAAGACAGCAACGTGTCTGTTTCCCTTCCCGATTCCCCAATGCTGTTCCCCCCCCCTAATTCACCAATAAAATCTTTAAAAATAAAAAGTGTGAGCTGAGCCCTGAGCAACAGCAGTTTGATGCCCAGCCCGAGGTGAGCTGCCGCTAAGCTGTCAACAGGTGGCAGGATGGCTCAGCTAATAAATAAATAAATAAATAAATAAATAAATAAATAAATAAAATGTACTTCCTAATGAATAGAGGCAAAAGCAGATGGCTTTTCAAACCGATCGAAGCCCCAAATCTGTAGAATCTCTATTCCCTTGCCATCCATCCCTTAACTTCATTTCATTCTTGGAGTAACTTGCCAATGGCAACCAATAGCTAGTTACACACATCATTCATTTCATTGTTTTTACCTGATTCCCGTACAGCTGCTGAGACACTAGCAATGTAGCTAAGAACACAGTTAACTAAATCAACGGTTTTCAATTCCTGCCATGTAACAGGAAAGCCAGTTCCACAGATTTCCTCAGTGAGTGCTTCATGAATGGATGAGTGTTAAGATGTGTTTTTTGTTTGTTTGTTTGTTTTGTTTTGTTTTGTTTTGTTTTGTTTTGTTCTTGAGGGCAGTGTCACTGGCCCTCATATGTGGGACCGAACCGGGGCCGCTGGCTTCCCAGGCCAGCGCTGGATGAGTGTTAAGAAGACACTTTGACTCCCCGTGCCCCTATAGCCCCTATAGCTTTGGAGACGGTGATGCTGGGGTTTTTACATTCCTCAGTGCTTTCTCATTCCTCTTAGAAAACCGCCAAGATCCTTGGCCAGATGTGGAGGCAGCAAGGAGTCGCAGAAAACAGTGCAGCCCCTGGATTCGGGAGCCAAAGAGATCTGGGTTTGAACCCAGGATCCTCTGTTTCTTTTTGTGCAACCTGGGACAGGTCACTTTGAGCTCACTGAGTGGAAGGAAGTGAACACATACGAACACGTTTACTGGGAAATTTAAATGACACGGTGCATGTAACTCACATGCCACGACTTTTTAAACATAATTACTTTCTTCCCTTGAAATTATAATTTACATTTAGTGTAAAAAATGTGTCACTTTTTCAGTTATTGCATCATCCACACAATAACAGAGACAGAGGACAGTATTTGAGGGAGGACTGAGTGCTTTTCTCTCTGAAGAGAAAAACAATGGTAGGGCGTGTTTACCTTTTCTATTAGAATACCTTACTGTGGCAGAAATCTTTACTAATCATACACCCATGTTCAGTAATTAGCGTTTCATTATTTTCCTATTTGGAAATGGTCTAGACATTCAATAAATATCCATCATTTAATTCACATAACAAAACTTTAAAGTTTCCAATTACCAAACACACCTAGAAAATTTTTTCAATGTACATATACAATATAACTATCACTAAAAAAATTTACCTAAATGTGTTTCATTTTAATTGGATCTCTTTTATATATTAGTTAAAACTTAGAGATTTCAAAGTCGGTTATTACCGAAGCTATTTTCCTGACACATTTTGTAACACAGGTAACTTATTTTTATAAACTCGGTTAAGAAAATTTATTTAATGTTAATAATTTTCAAACCAAACTACAACTTTATTTATTTATTTATTTATTTATTTATTTATTTATTTATTTATTTATTTTTTGAGGGCAGTGTCACTGGCCCTCATATGTGGGACCGGAACCGGGGCCGCTGGTGTCCCAAGCAGCTCTTAACCAATGCGCCACTCGGCCGGCCCTACAACCAGCTTTAATATCAAATAGATTACCAGGTCCGATCCTGAAAAGCATTTAGGTTAGTTTGTATTTTATTTCTTAATTTATATAAACATTTAATCTTTTCGAGCCAAGCAAATACACTATTGTGTGGCCGGAAAAGTCATGACGTATTTTGCCTATGTTTTCGTTGAAAAAATGCGTCAAGATTTTTCAGACAACCCAATAGTCACACCATCCAGACCTAGAAGCATCTTACCACAATCAAAAACCATTTCAGACAGAGATCACAAATTAACAGAATTAATATTAACTACAGAGAACACACAAGATGTTTTACCAAGAAAACAGCTGGCTGTCACAAGAGCTCCGTAACAAAGTTCAGATTTAGAAGCTTTTCCCTTTCCGAGGATCCACCTTCTGCACGTGGACAGTAAGGTGTAAATAGTGAGACACACCAACATGCCTCTTTACAGCTCAGGCAAGGAAGCCAAGGTCTCTCCACACAGAGCCAGGATTAGACAAGACACCTTCTGACAGGGTAAAGCTGAGGGACTCTACACCAACCCAACAGACAGGTCCAACTACCACAGCTGTGCAGGGGGGAGGCTGCTCCAGCAAAGCTGCCGGAGGAGCCTGGTGTTCAGCTCCCACTGCAAATGCTGCACGTGGAGTGGAGTCCCCAAGGCCCCTTCAGCCCCCGCACCCAGGCCACAGCCCGGGATCCCACCACAGCCCGCCTCCCCAGCTCTCCTTGGGGGCTGCGGTCTGGCCCCTGCAGGCCTCCTGTGGTCTTTTCATACCCAAGCTTTCTGCCCTCAGACCTGGGTTCCTTTTGGGCTGGTCCTCTGCCTCTTTTACATGAAAATTCTTGGGTTGGTACCCCATTGCCCCGTTCCCCCCCCCCCATGCGGCTACTAACAGAGGCTCTCTAAGCACAGTATGGGTTCAAAAACAGCCCGGGGAATGTAGGCAGCCAGGAGGGGAGGGTGGCATACGGCGGCGTAGGTAAGGGCCAGGTGATAAGGCAGTTAATTCAGGTGTGCCGAGTTTCACCTCCAGGGGTCCACATTGCAGGGCACAGATGACAGCACCTGCGACGTAGCCCTGGTCTGACACGTTGGCTCAGAAGCCTCTGGAATGAAGAGCTTATCCTGACCTCCACTCAGGTGTTATTCCCTAGATGAACACGAGGTGGCAGCAGAGAATGACTTTTCCTGGTGACCTGCACCTGGTGTTATTCCCTAGATGCACACGAGGCGGCAGCAGAGAGCGCTTCCCCCACCCACCGGCCTTACAGTGAGCATCCAGGCCTCTGGGACTGAGCTCACTGTGAGATCAACCTGTTTCAGGCCCTTCCCAGGCCTCGGCTCACCTACTGCTCCCATTTGCCAGATGAGGCGGAGACACTTATTATCTCCATTTCACAGGTATTTAAAAGGAAGACTGATTCTAACAGAGTTCTGAGTCCAGAGCGGAGGGTGAAATGGGCCCACGTGGGCCCGCAGAGCTTGCACACACGGGATCCTGGGCAGAGTGATCCAAGCGGTCCTGCAGCGTTGGGTGGAATCCTGGTCATTCTATTCGAAGGGAATCTGCAAATAGCCTAATGGCCCAGCCTGCCGTGCACTCACCCAGGCTGGTTTTGGGTGGGACTTGGGCAGGCAGCTGGGGAAGGGGACAGGTGGGGAGGGAGGAGGTGGCCCGGCCCTTCACCGGAGGACAAGCAGCACCAGATCCCTAGGACCAGGACTCCCCCACTTCTGTGCCCAGCCTGTGCTCGGGGCTTTTAAATCTGTCCCTCCTCAGCCCAGAGCACGGCTCCGCTTCTGCCCGTGTTCCCTTCCTCTGAGGTCACAGCTTCAGACAAGAGCTTCCTGACAGCTCAGACTGGAGTCTGGGGGGGGGCACTTTCCTTATGGGGACATGCCTGGGCCCCAGACAGGGCAGAGCTGACTCCTGTCCCCTCCAAGTGCTAGCTGTGTGACTTCGGGTAAAGACACGGAACCTCAGTCTCCTGGCCTGTCAGGTGGGGATAAGCGCTCCCTCTCAGGGCGACGACGGTGAGGGGTCAGTGAGGGGATGCAGGCCAGGTCCTGCGCAACATGGGATCGGCCCTCGCTCCCCCTCCCTCTGCCCCTCTTAGTCCTTTCTCTACCTTCTGTGGGCTGGAAGGATCAAGCGTTTAGCAAATCAGCTCCCTGTGGCAGAGTGAGCTCTCCTGTCACTGTCCACGCAGCCAAAGTCCCCTGAGTGCTGACTCCGGCATCTGTGCAGCCTTGTCCTCAGGACAGCGTTCACCACGGCCCCTCCTGGCCTCCACACCCCTGCTCCGCCCCAAACTCGTGGTCCCCGCCTCAGCTCAGGCCAGCAGCGCCTCTCTCAGTCTTCTCACTGGTCTCCCCGCTTCCCGTCCCTCTCTCTCGTCCAGGGCAACCGCCACAATGACCAGCTTGATCTTTCTGAGTGAGGGATCTAACCCTGACACTTTCTGTGCTTAGGGATTACCAACAGCTTCCTCTTAGGGTAGGGACTAAAGTCTCTGGCATCAGCACCCTGTTGAGACGTCACTGGGCCTGTTTCTTCTCCTGGTCTCACGTCCTGTCATAACAACCCAGTTCGGTCACCAGGTACCCCAGGTGTCAGCATTAACCTGTTTGCTTGGATGACCAGTGAGGGCGTGAACAGATCCAAGTGCCAGCACTGAGGCTGAGCCCGAATGCGGGCAACTGAATAAAATACAGACTCTAGTGAATCATAATGCATGAGTATTTGTGCATTCATGATAGCAATTATGTAAAACGAGAAAGAAAGTAAAAGTGAAATCAAGAAACCCATTGCATCACACCGGCAACCTAGAAGAAGCGGGTGATTTCCTAGTAAAAGCAAACATTCCTGAAATTGACCCTGACATAAGGAAAATATACACAGTGAAATTCCCCATCCAGAACCTTTTCTCCCTGCTGGTTCTCCTGTCCTTGGAAAGGGGACAGAACTGTTCAGCAGCTGCCCAAAGGTCTGATCCCGCCCAGTGTCCTCATGTCCCCCAGCCGAACCGCCCAGTGAGGACACAGTGCAGAGGGCAACTCGGGGATTATTGATCCTGATCAGTCAGCCAGAACTTCTTTGGTTTCAAGGACCTGGACAAACTTACTGAAGTAAAATAAATTACCGATTTTTTTTATTGCAAAACTAAATTAAGGGCCGGCCAAGTGGTGCATCGCTTAAGAGCTGGTTGTGGGATGCCAGCGGCCCCGGTTTGGATCTCACATATGAGGGCCAGGGATACTGCCCTCTAGAGCTGACAACATCTCCACCTGGAGCTGGGCTGCGCGAGCCCCGGCGACAGTGTAGGCTGCAGCCCCTGCTGCAGTGGGCTGCCATAGGCTACGGTGAGTGGCCGGCAGCCAGACAGAGCAGCCAATATCCACGGTGAGCGACATCCAGAGGCCGGCGACTCATCTGCCTCATCCGGGAAAGCACAATGAGGATACCAACATGGGCCAGTGAAGCAACATCCTCCGCAACTAGACCAAAGAACAAAAAGACAGCAACGTGTCTGTTTCCCTTCCCCGATTCCCCAATGCTGTTCCCCCCCTCTAATTCCCCAAGAAAATCTTTAAAAAACAAAAAGTGTGAGCTGAGCCCTGAGCAACAGCAGTTTGATGCCCAGCCCGAGGTGAGCTGCCGCTAAGCTGTCAACAGGTGGCAGGATGGCTCAGCTAATAAATAAATAAATAAATAAATAAATAAATAAATAAATAAAATGTACTTCCTAATGAATAGAGGCAAAAGCAGATGGCTTTTCAAACCGATCGAAGCCCCAAATCTGTAGAATCTCTATTCCCTTGCCATCCATCCCTTAACTTCATTTCATTCTTGGAGTAACTTGCCAATGGCAACCAATAGCTAGTTACACACATCATTCATTTCATTGTTTTTACCTGATTCCCGTACAGCTGCTGAGACACTAGCAATGTAGCTAAGAACACAGTTAACTAAATCAACGGTTTTCAATTCCTGCCATGTAACAGGAAAGCCAGTTCCACAGATTTCCTCAGTGAGTGCTTCATGAATGGATGAGTGTTAAGATGTGTTTTTTGTTTGTTTGTTTGTTTTGTTTTGTTTTGTTTTGTTTTGTTCTTGAGGGCAGTGTCACTGGCCCTCATATGTGGGACCGAACCGGGGCCGCTGGCTTCCCAGGCCAGCGCTGGATGAGTGTTAAGAAGACACTTTGACTCCCGTGCCCCTATAGCCCCTATAGCTTTGGAGACGGTGATGCTGGGGTTTTTACATTCCTCAGTGCTTTCTCATTCCTCTTAGAAAACCGCCAAGATCCTTGGCCAGATGTGGAGGCAGCAAGGAGTCGCAGAAAACAGTGCAGCCCCTGGATTCGGGAGCCAAAGAGATCTGGGTTTGAACCCAGGATCCTCTGTTTCTTTTTGTGCAACCTGGGACAGGTCACTTTGAGCTCACTGAGTGGAAGGAAGTGAACACATACGAACACGTTTACTGGGAAATTTAAATGACACGGTGCATGTAACTCACATGCCACGACTTTTTAAACATAATTACTTTCTTCCCTTGAAATTCTAATTTACATTTAGTGTAAAAAATGTGTCATTTTTTAAGTTATTGCATCGTCCACACAATAACAGAGACAGAGGACAGTATTTGAGGGAGGTCTGAGTGCTTTTCTCTCTGAAGAGAAAAACAATGGTAGGGCGTGTTTACCTTTTCTATTAGAATACCTTACTGTGGCAGAAATCTTTACTAATCATACACCCATGTTCAGTAATTAGCGTTTCATTATTTTCCTATTTGGAAATGGTCTAGACATTCAATAAATATCCATCATTTAATTCACATAACAAAACTTTAAAGTTTCCAATTACCAAACACACCTAGAAAATTTTTTCAATGTACATATACAAGATAACTCTAACTAAAAAATTTACCTAAATGTGTTTCATTTTAATTGGATCTCTTTTATATATTAGTTAAAACTTAGAGATTTCAAAGTCGGTTATTACCGAAGCTATTTTCCTGACACATTTTGTAACACAGGTAACTTATTTTTATAAACTCGGTTAAGAAAATTTATTTAATGTTAATAATTTTCAAACCAAACTACAACTTTATTTATTTATTTATTTATTTATTTATTTATTTATTTATTTTTTGAGGGCAGTGTCACTGGCCCTCATATGTGGGACCGGAACCGGGGCCGCTGGTGTCCCAAGCAGCTCTTAACCAATGCGCCACTCGGCCGGCCCTACAACCAGCTTTAATATCAAATAGATTACCAGGTCCGATCCTGAAAAGCATTTAGGTTAGTTTGTATTTTATTTCTTAATTTATATAAACATTTAATCTTTTCGAGCCAAGCAAATACACTATTGTGTGGCCGGAAAAGTCATGACGTATTTTGCCTATGTTTTCGTTGAAAAAATGCGTCAAGATTTTTCAGACAACCCAATAGTCACACCATCCAGACCTAGAAGCATCTTACCACAATCAAAAACCATTTCAGACAGAGATCACAAATTAACAGAATTAATATTAACTACAGAGAACACACAAGATGTTTTACCAAGAAAACAGCTGGCTGTCACAAGAGCTCCGTAACAAAGTTCAGATTTAGAAGCTTTTCCCTTTCCGAGGATCCACCTTCTGCACGTGGACAGTAAGGTGTAAATAGTGAGACACACCAACATGCCTCTTTACAGCTCAGGCAAGGAAGCCAAGGTCTCTCCACACAGAGCCAGGATTAGACAAGACACCTTCTGACAGGGTAAAGCTGAGGGACTCTACACCAACCCAACAGACAGGTCCAACTACCACAGCTGTGCAGGGGGAGGCTGCTCCAGCAAAGCTGCCGGAGGAGCCTGGTGTTCAGCTCCCACTGCAAATGCTGCACGTGGAGTGGAGTCCCCAAGGCCCCTTCAGCCCCCGCACCCAGGCCACAGCCCGGGATCCCACCACAGCCCGCCTCCCCAGCTCTCCTTGGGGGCTGCGGTCTGGCCCCTGCAGGCATCCTGTGGTCTTTTCATACCCAAGCTTTCTGCCCTCAGACCTGGGTTCCTTTTGGGCTGGTCCTCTGCCTCTTTTACATGAAAATTCTTGGGTTGGTACCCCATTGCCCCGTTCCCCCCCCCCCATGCGGCTACTAACAGAGGCTCTCTAAGCACAGTATGGGTTCAAAAACAGCCCGGGGGAATGTAGGCAGCCAGGAGGGGAGGGTGGCATACGGCGGCGTAGGTAAGGGCCAGGTGATAAGGCAGTTAATTCAGGTGTGCCGAGTTTCACCTCCAGGGGTCCACATTGCAGGGCACAGATGACAGCACCTGCGACGTAGCCCTGGTCTGACACGTTGGCTCAGAAGCCTCTGGAATGAAGAGCTTATCCTGACCTCCACTCAGGTGTTATTCCCTAGATGAACACGAGGTGGCAGCAGAGAATGACTTTTCCTGGTGACCTGCACCTGGTGTTATTCCCTAGATGCACACGAGGCGGCAGCAGAGAGCGCTTCCCCCACCCACCGGCCTTACAGTGAGCATCCAGGCCTCTGGGACTGAGCTCACTGTGAGATCAACCTGTTTCAGGCCCTTCCCAGGCCTCGGCTCACCTACTGCTCCCATTTGCCAGATGAGGCGGAGACACTTATTATCTCCATTTCACAGGTATTTAAAAGGAAGACTGATTCTAACAGAGTTCTGAGTCCAGAGCGGAGGGTGAAATGGGCCCACGTGGGCCCGCAGAGCTTGCACACACGGGATCCTGGGCAGAGTGATCCAAGCGGTCCTGCAGCGTTGGGTGGAATCCTGGTCATTCTATTCGAAGGGAATCTGCAAATAGCCTAATGGCCCAGCCTGCCGTGCACTCACCCAGGCTGGTTTTGGGTGGGACTTGGGCAGGCAGCTGGGGAAGGGGACAGGTGGGGAGGGAGGAGGTGGCCCGGCCCTTCACCGGAGGACAAGCAGCACCAGATCCCTAGGACCAGGACTCCCCACTTCTGTGCCCAGCCTGTGCTCGGGGCTTTTAAATCTGTCCCTCCTCAGCCCAGAGCACGGCTCCGCTTCTGCCCGTGTTCCCTTCCTCTGAGGTCACAGCTTCAGACAAGAGCTTCCTGACAGCTCAGACTGGAGTCTGGGGGGGGGCACTTTCCTTATGGGGACATGCCTGGGCCCCAGACAGGGCAGAGCTGACTCCTGTCCCCTCCAAGTGCTAGCTGTGTGACTTCGGGTAAAGACACAGAACCTCAGTCTCCTGGCCTGTCAGGTGGGGATAAGCGCTCCCTCTCAGGGCGACGACGGTGAGGGGTCAGTGAGGGGATGCAGGCCAGCTCCTGCCCAACACGGGATCGGCCCTCGCTCCCCCTCCCTCTGCCCCTCTTAGTCCTTTCTCTACCTTCTGTGGGCTGGAAGGATCAAGCGTTTAGCAAATCAGCTCCCTGTGGCAGAGTGAGCTCTCCTGTCACTGTCCACGCAGCCAAAGTCCCCTGAGTGCTGACTCCGGCATCTGTGCAGCCTTGTCCTCAGGACAGCGTTCACCACGGCCCCTCCTGGCCTCCACACCCCTGCTCCGCCCCAAACTCGTGGTCCCCGCCTCAGCTCAGGCCAGCAGCGCCTCTCTCAGTCTTCTCACTGGTCTCCCCGCTTCCCGTCCCTCTCTCTCGTCCAGGGCAACCGCCACAATGACCAGCTTGATCTTTCTGAGTGAGGGATCTAACCCTGACACTTTCTGTGCTTAGGGATTACCAACAGCTTCCTCTTAGGGTAGGGACTAAAGTCTCTGGCATCAGCACCCTGTTGAGACGTCACTGGGCCTGTTTCTTCTCCTGGTCTCACGTCCTGTCATAACAACCCAGTTCGGTCACCAGGTACCCCAGGTGTCAGCATTAACCTGTTTGCTTGGATGACCAGTGAGGGCGTGAACAGATCCAAGTGCCAGCACTGAGGCTGAGCCCGAATGCGGGCAACTGAATAAAATACAGACTCTAGTGAATCATAATGCATGAGTATTTGTGCATTAATGATAGCAATTATGTAAAAACGAGAAAGAAAGTAAAAGTGAAATCAAGAAACCCATTGCATCACACCGGCAACCTAGAAGAAGCGGGTGATTTCCTAGTAAAAGCAAACATTCCTGAAATTGACCCTGACATAAGGAAAATATACACAGTGAAATTCCCCATCCAGAACCTTTTCTCCCTGCTGGTTCTCCTGTCCTTGGAAAGGGGACAGAACTGTTCAGCAGCTGCCCAAAGGTCTGATCCCGCCCAGTGTCCTCATGTCCCCCAGCCGAACCGCCCAGTGAGGACACAGTGCAGAGGGCAACTCGGGGATTATTGATCCTGATCAGTCAGCCAGAACTTCTTTGATTTCAAGGACCTGGACAAACTTACTGAAGTAAAATAAATTACCGATTTTTTTATTGCAAAACTAAATTAAGGGCCGGCCAAGTGGTGCATCGCTTAAGAGCTGGTTGTGGGATGCCAGCGGCCCCGGTTTGGATCTCACATATGAGGGCCAGGGATACTGCCCTCTAGAGCTGACAACATCTCCACCTGGAGCTGGGCTGCGCGAGCCCCGGCGACGGTGTAGGCTGCAGCCCCTGCTGCAGTGGGCTGCCATAGGCTACGGTGAGTGGCCGGCAGCCAGACAGAGCAGCCAATATCCACGGTGAGCGACATCCAGAGGCCGGCGACTCATCTGCCTCATCCGGGAAAGCACAATGAGGATACCAACATGGGCCAGTGAAGCAACATCCTCCGCAACCAGACCAAAGAACAAAAAGACAGCAACGTGTCTGTTTCCCTTCCCCGATTCCCCAATGCTGTTCCCCCCCTCTAATTCCCCAAGAAAATCTTTAAAAAACAAAAAGTGTGAGCTGAGCCCTGAGCAACAGCAGTTTGATGCCCAGCCCGAGGTGAGCTGCCGCTAAGCTGTCAACAGGTGGCAGGATGGCTCAGCTAATAAATAAATAAATAAATAAATAAATAAATAAATAAATAAAATGTACTTCCTAATGAATAGAGGCAAAAGCAGATGGCTTTTCAAACCGATCGAAGCCCCAAATCTGTAGAATCTCTATTCCCTTGCCATCCATCCCTTAACTTCATTTCATTCTTGGAGTAACTTGCCAATGGCAACCAATAGCTAGTTACACACATCATTCATTTCATTGTTTTTACCTGATTCCCGTACAGCTGCTGAGACACTAGCAATGTAGCTAAGAACACAGTTAACTAAATCAACGGTTTTCAATTCCTGCCATGTAACAGGAAAGCCAGTTCCACAGATTTCCTCAGTGAGTGCTTCATGAATGGATGAGTGTTAAGATGTGTTTTTTGTTTGTTTGTTTGTTTTGTTTTGTTTTGTTTTGTTTTGTTCTTGAGGGCAGTGTCACTGGCCCTCATATGTGGGACCGAACCGGGGCCGCTGGCTTCCCAGGCCAGCGCTGGATGAGTGTTAAGAAGACACTTTGACTCCCCGTGCCCCTATAGCCCCTATAGCTTTGGAGACGGTGATGCTGGGGTTTTTACATTCCTCAGTGCTTTCTCATTCCTCTTAGAAAACCGCCAAGATCCTTGGCCAGATGTGGAGGCAGCAAGGAGTCGCAGAAAACAGTGCAGCCCCTGGATTCGGGAGCCAAAGAGATCTGGGTTTGAACCCAGGATCCTCTGTTTCTTTTTGTGCAACCTGGGACAGGTCACTTTGAGCTCACTGAGTGGAAGGAAGTGAACACATACGAACACGTTTACTGGGAAATTTAAATGACACGGTGCATGTAACTCACATGCCACGACTTTTTAAACATAATTACTTTCTTCCCTTGAAATTCTAATTTACATTTAGTGTAAAAAATGTGTCATTTTTTTAAGTTATTGCATCGTCCACACAATAACAGACAGAGGACAGTATTTGAGGGAGGTCTGAGTGCTTTTCTCTCTGAAGAGAAAAACAATGGTAGGGCGTGTTTACCTTTTCTATTAGAATACCTTACTGTGGCAGAAATCTTTACTAATCATACACCCATGTTCAGTAATTAGCGTTTCATTATTTTCCTATTTGGAAATGGTCTAGACATTCAATAAATATCCATCATTTAATTCACATAACAAAACTTTAAAGTTTCCAATTACCAAACACACCTAGAAAATTTTTTCAATGTACATATACAATATAACTATCACTAAAAAAATTTACCTAAATGTGTTTCATTTTAATTGGATCTCTTTTATATATTAGTTAAAACTTAGAGATTTCAAAGTCGGTTATTACCGAAGCTATTTTCCTGACACATTTTGTAACACAGGTAACTTATTTTTATAAACTCGGTTAAGAAAATTTATTTAATGTTAATAATTTTCAAACCAAACTACAACCTTATTTATTTATTTATTTATTTATTTATTTATTTATTTATTTTTTGAGGGCAGTGTCACTGGCCCTCAAATGAGGGACCGGAACCGCGCACGCAGGTGTCCCAAGCAGCTCTTAACCAATGCGCCACTCGGCCGGCCCTACAACCAGCTTTAATATCAAATAGATTACCAGGTCCGATCCTGAAAAGCATTTAGGTTAGTTTGTATTTTATTTCTTAATTTATATAAACATTTAATCTTTTCGAGCCAAGCAAATACACTATTGTGTGGCCGGAAAAGTCATGACGTATTTTGCCTATGTTTTCGTTGAAAAAATGCGTCAAGATTTTTCAGACAACCCAATAGTCACACCATCCAGACCTAGAAGCATCTTACCACAATCAAAAACCATTTCAGACAGAGATCACAAATTAACAGAATTAATATTAACTACAGAGAACACACAAGATGTTTTACCAAGAAAACAGCTGGCTGTCACAAGAGCTCCGTAACAAAGTTCAGATTTAGAAGCTTTTCCCTTTCCGAGGATCCACCTTCTGCACGTGGACAGTAAGGTGTAAATAGTGAGACACACCAACATGCCTCTTTACAGCTCAGGCAAGGAAGCCAAGGTCTCTCCACACAGAGCCAGGATTAGACAAGACACCTTCTGACAGGGTAAAGCTGAGGGACTCTACACCAACCCAACAGACAGGTCCAACTACCACAGCTGTGCAGGGGGAGGCTGCTCCAGCAAAGCTGCCGGAGGAGCCTGGTGTTCAGCTCCCACTGCAAATGCTGCACGTGGAGTGGAGTCCCCAAGGCCCCTTCAGCCCCCGCACCCAGGCCACAGCCCGGGATCCCACCACAGCCCGCCTCCCCAGCTCTCCTTGGGGCTGCGGTCTGGCCCCTGCAGGCCTCCTGTGGTCTTTTCATACCCAAGCTTTCTGCCCTCAGACCTGGGTTCCTTTTGGGCTGGTCCTCTGCCTCTTTTACATGAAAATTCTTGGGTTGGTACCCCATTGCCCCGTTCCCCCCCCCCCCTGCGGCGACTAACAGAGGCGCTCTAAGCACAGTATGGGGTCAAAAACAGCCCCGGGGACTGTTGGCCGCCCCGGGGGGCGGGTGGCATACGGCGGCGTAGGTAAGGGCCAGGTGATAAGGCAGTTAATTCAGGTGTGCCGAGTTTCACCTCCAGGGGTCCACATTGCAGGGCACAGATGACAGCACCTGCGACGTAGCCCTGGTCTGACACGTTGGCTCAGAAGCCTCTGGAATGAAGAGCTTATCCTGACCTCCACTCAGGTGTTATTCCCTAGATGAACACGAGGTGGCAGCAGAGAATGACTTTTCCTGGTGACCGGCACATGGTGTTATTCCCTAGATGCACACGAGGCGGCAGCAGAGAGCGCTTCCCCCACCCACCGGCCTTACAGTGAGCATCCAGGCCTCTGGGACTGAGCTCACTGTGAGATCAACCTGTTTCAGGCCCTTCCCAGGCCTCGGCTCACCTACTGCTCCCATTTGCCAGATGAGGCGGAGACACTTATTATCTCCATTTCACAGGTATTTAAAAGGAAGACTGATTCTAACAGAGTTCTGAGTCCAGAGCGGAGGGTGAAATGGGCCCACGTGGGCCCGCAGAGCTGGCACACACGGGATCCTGGGCAGAGTGATCCAAGCGGTCCTGCAGCGTTGGGTGGAATCCCGGTCATTCTATTCGAAGGGAATCTGCAAATAGCCTAATGGCCCAGCCTGCCGTGCACTCACCCAGGCTGGTTTTGGGTGGGACTTGGGCAGGCAGCTGGGGAAGGGGACAGGTGGGGAGGGAGGAGGTGGCCCGGCCCTTCACCGGAGGACAAGCAGCACCAGATCCCTAGGACCAGGACTCCCCCACTTCTGTGCCCAGCCTGTGCTCGGGGCTTTTAAATCTGTCCCTCCTCAGCCCAGAGCACGGCTCCGCTTCTGCCCGTGTTCCCTTCCTCTGAGGTCACAGCTTCAGACAAGAGCTTCCTGACAGCTCAGACTGGAGTCTGGGGGGGGGCACTTTCCTTATGGGGACATGCCTGGGCCCCAGACAGGGCAGAGCTGACTCCTGTCCCCTCCAAGTGCTAGCTGTGTGACTTCGGGTAAAGACACGGAACCTCAGTCTCCTGGCCTGTCAGGTGGGGATAAGCGCTCCCTCTCAGGGCGACGACGGTGAGGGGTCAGTGAGGGGATGCAGGCCAGCTCCTGCCCAACACGGGATCGGCCCTCGCTCCCCTCCCTCTGCCCCTCTTAGTCCTTTCTCTACCTTCTGTGGGCTGGAAGGATCAAGCGTTTAGCAAATCAGCTCCCTGTGGCAGAGTGAGCTCTCCTGTCACTGTCCACGCAGCCAAAGTCCCCTGAGTGCTGACTCCGGCATCTGTGCAGCCTTGTCCTCAGGACAGCGTTCACCACGGCCCCTCCTGGCCTCCACACCCCTGCTCCGCCCCAAACTCGTGGTCCCCGCCTCAGCTCAGGCCAGCAGCGCCTCTCTCAGTCTTCTCACTGGTCTCCCCGCTTCCCGTCCCTCTCTCTCGTCCAGGGCAACCGCCACAATGACCAGCTTGATCTTTCTGAGTGAGGGATCTAACCCTGACACTTTCTGTGCTTAGGGATTACCAACAGCTTCCTCTTAGGGTAGGGACTAAAGTCTCTGGCATCAGCACCCTGTTGAGACGTCACTGGGCCTGTTTCTTCTCCTGGTCTCACGTCCTGTCATAACAACCCAGTTCGGTCACCAGGTACCCCAGGTGTCAGCATTAACCTGTTTGCTTGGATGACCAGTGAGGGCGTGAACAGATCCAAGTGCCAGCACTGAGGCTGAGCCCGAATGCGGGCAACTGAATAAAATACAGACTCTAGTGAATCATAATGCATGAGTATTTGTGCATTAATGATAGCAATTATGTAAAAACGAGAAAGAAAGTAAAAGTGAAATCAAGAAACCCATTGCATCACACCGGCAACCTAGAAGAAGCGGGTGATTTCCTAGTAAAAGCAAACATTCCTGAAATTGACCCTGACATAAGGAAAATATACACAGTGAAATTCCCCATCCAGAACCTTTTCTCCCTGCTGGTTCTCCTGTCCTTGGAAAGGGGACAGAACTGTTCAGCAGCTGCCCAAAGGTCTGATCCCGCCCAGTGTCCTCATGTCCCCCAGCCGAACCGCCCAGTGAGGACACAGTGCAGAGGGCAACTCGGGGATTATTGATCCTGATCAGTCAGCCAGAACTTCTTTGATTTCAAGGACCTGGACAAACTTACTGAAGTAAAATAAATTACCGATTTTTTTATTGCAAAACTAAATTAAGGGCCGGCCAAGTGGTGCATCGCTTAAGAGCTGGTTGTGGGATGCCAGCGGCCCCGGTTTGGATCTCACATATGAGGGCCAGGGATACTGCCCTCTAGAGCTGACAACATCTCCACCTGGAGCTGGGCTGCGCGAGCCCCGGCGACGGTGTAGGCTGCAGCCCCTGCTGCAGTGGGCTGCCATAGGCTACGGTGAGTGGCCGGCAGCCAGACAGAGCAGCCAATATCCACGGTGAGCGACATCCAGAGGCCGGCGACTCATCTGCCTCATCCGGGAAAGCACAATGAGGATACCAACATGGGCCAGTGAAGCAACATCCTCCGCAACTAGACCAAAGAACAAAAAGACAGCAACGTGTCTGTTTCCCTTCCCCGATTCCCCAATGCTGTTCCCCCCCCCGAGTTCCCCAAGAAACTCTTTAGAAAACAAAAAGTGGGAGCTGAGCCCTGAGCAACAGCAGTTTGATGCCCAGCCCGAGGTGAGCTGCCGCTAAGCTGTCAACAGGTGGCAGGATGGCTCAGCTAATAAATAAATAAATAAATAAATAAATAAATAAATAAATAAAATGTACTTCCTAATGAATAGAGGCAAAAGCAGATGGCTTTTCAAACCGATCGAAGCCCCAAATCTGTAGAATCTCTATTCCCTTGCCATCCATCCCTTAACTTCATTTCATTCTTGGAGTAACTTGCCAATGGCAACCAATAGCTAGTTACACACATCATTCATTTCATTGTTTTTACCTGATTCCCGTACAGCTGCTGAGACACTAGCAATGTAGCTAAGAACACAGTTAACTAAATCAACGGTTTTCAATTCCTGCCATGTAACAGGAAAGCCAGTTCCACAGATTTCCTCAGTGAGTGCTTCATGAATGGATGAGTGTTAAGATGTGTTTTTTGTTTGTTTGTTTGTTTTGTTTTGTTTTGTTTTGTTTTGTTTTGTTCTTGAGGGCAGTGTCACTGGCCCTCATATGTGGGACCGAACCGGGGCCGCTGGCTTCCCAGGCCAGCGCTGGATGAGTGTTAAGAAGACACTTTGACTCCCCGTGCCCCTATAGCCCCTATAGCTTTGGAGACGGTGATGCTGGGGTTTTTACATTCCTCAGTGCTTTCTCATTCCTCTTAGAAAACCGCCAAGATCCTTGGCCAGATGTGGAGGCAGCAAGGAGTCGCAGAAAACAGTGCAGCCCCTGGATTCGGGAGCCAAAGAGATCTGGGTTTGAACCCAGGATCCTCTGTTTCTTTTTGTGCAACCTGGGACAGGTCACTTTGAGCTCACTGAGTGGAAGGAAGTGAACACATACGAACACGTTTACTGGGAAATTTAAATGACACGGTGCATGTAACTCACATGCCACGACTTTTTAAACATAATTACTTTCTTCCCTTGAAATTCTAATTTACATTTAGTGTAAAAAATGTGTCATTTTTTAAGTTATTGCATCGTCCACACAATAACAGAGACAGAGGACAGTATTTGAGGGAGGTCTGAGTGCTTTTCTCTCTGAAGAGAAAAACAATGGTAGGGCGTGTTTACCTTTTCTATTAGAATACCTTACTGTGGCAGAAATCTTTACTAATCATACACCCATGTTCAGTAATTAGCGTTTCATTATTTTCCTATTTGGAAATGGTCTAGACATTCAATAAATATCCATCATTTAATTCACATAACAAAACTTTAAAGTTTCCAATTACCAAACACACCTAGAAAATTTTTTCAATGTACATATACAATATAACTATCACTAAAAAAATTACCTAAATGTGTTTCATTTTAATTGGATCTCTTTTATATATTAGTTAAAACTTAGAGATTTCAAAGTCGGTTATTACCGAAGCTATTTTCCTGACACATTTTGTAACACAGGTAACTTATTTTTATAAACTCGGTTAAGAAAATTTATTTAATGTTAATAATTTTCAAACCAAACTACAACCTTATTTATTTATTTATTTATTTATTTATTTATTTATTTATTTTTTGAGGGCAGTGTCACTGGCCCTCATATGTGGGACCGGAACCGGGGCCGCTGGTGTCCCAAGCAGCTCTTAACCAATGCGCCACTCGGCCGGCCCTACAACCAGCTTTAATATCAAATAGATTACCAGGTCCGATCCTGAAAAGCATTTAGGTTAGTTTGTATTTTATTTCTTAATTTATATAAACATTTAATCTTTTCGAGCCAAGCAAATACACTATTGTGTGGCCGGAAAAGTCATGACGTATTTTGCTTATGTTTTCGTTGAAAAAATGCGTCAAGATTTTTCAGACAACCCAATAGTCACACCATCCAGACCTAGAAGCATCTTACCACAATCAAAAACCATTTCAGACAGAGATCACAAATTAACAGAATTAATATTAACTACAGAGAACACACAAGATGTTTTACCAAGAAAACAGCTGGCTGTCACAAGAGCTCCGTAACAAAGTTCAGATTTAGAAGCTTTTCCCTTTCCGAGGATCCACCTTCTGCACGTGGACAGTAAGGTGTAAATAGTGAGACACACCAACATGCCTCTTTACAGCTCAGGCAAGGAAGCCAAGGTCTCTCCACACAGAGCCAGGATTAGACAAGACACCTTCTGACAGGGTAAAGCTGAGGGACTCTACACCAACCCAACAGACAGGTCCAACTACAACAGATCTGCAGGGGGAGGCTGCTCCAGCAAAGCTGCCGGAGGAGCCTGGTGTTCAGCTCCCACTGCAAATGCTGCACGTGGAGTGGAGTCCCCAAGGCCCCTTCAGCCCCGCACCCAGGCCACAGCCCGGGATCCCACCACAGCCCGCCTCCCCAGCTCTCCTTGGGGGCTGCGGTCTGGCCCCTGCAGGCCTCCTGTGGTCTTTTCATACCCAAGCTTTCTGCCCTCAGACCTGGGTTCCTTTTGGGCTGGTCCTCTGCCTCTTTTACATGAAAATTCTTGGGTTGGTACCCCATTGCCCCGTTCCCCCCCCCCCATGCGGCTACTAACAGAGGTTCTCTAAGCACAGTATGGGTTCAAAAACAGCCCGGGGGAATGTAGGCAGCCAGGAGGGGAGGGTGGCATACGGCGGCGTAGGTAAGGGCCAGGTGATAAGGCAGTTAATTCAGGTGTGCCGAGTTTCACCTCCAGGGGTCCACATTGCAGGGCACAGATGACAGCACCTGCGACGTAGCCCTGGTCTGACACGTTGGCTCAGAAGCCTCTGGAATGAAGAGCTTATCCTGACCTCCACTCAGGTGTTATTCCCTAGATGAACACGAGGTGGCAGCAGAGAATGACTTTTCCTGGTGACCGGCACATGGTGTTATTCCCTAGATGCACACGAGGTGGCAGCAGAGAGCGCTTCCCCCACCCACCGGCCTTACAGTGAGCATCCAGGCCTCTGGGACTGAGCTCACTGTGAGATCAACCTGTTTCAGGCCCTTCCCAGGCCTCGGCTCACCTACTGCTCCCATTTGCCAGATGAGGCGGAGACACTTATTATCTCCATTTCACAGGTATTTAAAAGGAAGACTGATTCTAACAGAGTTCTGAGTCCAGAGCGGAGGGTGAAATGGGCCCACGTGGGCCCGCAGAGCTTGCACACACGGGATCCTGGGCAGAGTGATCCAAGCGGTCCTGCAGCGTTGGGTGGAATCCCGGTCATTCTATTCGAAGGGAATCTGCACGTGACCTCATGGTCCAGCCTGCCGTGCACTCACCCAGGCTGGTTTTGGGTGGGACTTGGGCAGGCAGCTGGGGAAGGGGACAGGTGGGGAGGGAGGAGGTGGCCCGGCCCTTCACCGGAGGACAAGCAGCACCAGATCCCTAGGACCAGGGCTCCCCCACTTCTGTGCCCAGCCTGTGCTCGGGGCTTTTAAATCTGTCCCTCCTCAGCCCAGGGCACGGCTCCGCTTCTGCCCGTGTTCCCTTCCTCTGAGGTCACAGCTTCAGACAAGAGCTTCCTGACAGCTCAGACTGGAGTCTGGGGGGGGGCACTTTCCTTATGGGGACATGCCTGGGCCCCAGACAGGGCAGAGCTGACTCCTGTCCCCTCCAAGTGCTAGCTGTGTGACTTCGGGCAAAGACACGGAACCTCAGTCTCCTGGCCTGTCAGGTGGGGATAAGCGCTCCCTCTCAGGGCGACGACGGTGAGGGGTCAGTGAGGGGATGCAGGCCAGCTCCTGCCCAACACGGGATCGGCCCTCGCTCCCCCTCCCTCTGCCCCTCTTAGTCCTTTCTCTACCTTCTGTGGGCTGGAAGGATCAAGCGTTTAGCAAATCAGCTCCCTGTGGCAGAGTGAGCTCTCCTGTCACTGTCCACGCAGCCAAAGTCCCCTGAGTGCTGACTCCGGCATCTGTGCAGCCTTGTCCTCAGGACAGCGTTCACCACGGCCCCTCCTGGCCTCCACACCCCTGCTCCGCCCCAAACTCGTGGTCCCCGCCTCAGCTCAGGCCAGCAGCGCCTCTCTCAGTCTTCTCACTGGTCTCCCGCTTCCCGTCCCTCTCTCTCGTCCAGGGCAACCGCCACAATGACCAGCTTGATCTTTCTGAGTGAGGGATCTAACCCTGACACTTTCTGTGCTTAGGGATTACCAACAGCTTCCTCTTAGGGTAGGGACTAAAGTCTCTGGCATCAGCACCCTGTTGAGACGTCACTGGGCCTGTTTCTTCTCCTGGTCTCACGTCCTGTCATAACAACCCAGTTCGGTCACCAGGTACCCCAGGTGTCAGCATTAACCTGTTTGCTTGGATGACCAGTGAGGGCGTGAACAGATCCAAGTGCCAGCACTGAGGCTGAGCCCGAATGCGGGCAACTGAATAAAATACAGACTCTAGTGAATCATAATGCATGAGTATTTGTGCATTAATGATAGCAATTATGTAAAAACGAGAAAGAAAGTAAAAGTGAAATCAAGAAACCCATTGCATCACACCGGCAACCTAGAAGAAGCGGGTGATTTCCTAGTAAAAGCAAACATTCCTGAAATTGACCCTGACATAAGGAAAATATACACAGTGAAATTCCCCATCCAGAACCTTTTCTCCCTGCTGGTTCTCCTGTCCTTGGAAAGGGGACAGAACTGTTCAGCAGCTGCCCAAAGGTCTGATCCCGCCCAGTGTCCTCATGTCCCCCAGCCGAACCGCCCAGTGAGGACACAGTGCAGAGGGCAACTCGGGGATTATTGATCCTGATCAGTCAGCCAGAACTTCTTTGATTTCAAGGACCTGGACAAACTTACTGAAGTAAAATAAATTACCGATTTTTTTATTGCAAACCTAAATTAAGGGCCGGCCAAGTGGTGCATCGCTTAAGAGCTGGTTGTGGGATGCCAGCGGCCCCGGTTTGGATCTCACATATGAGGGCCAGGGATACTGCCCTCTAGAGCTGACAACATCTCCACCTGGAGCTGGGCTGCGCGAGCCCCGGCGACGGTGTAGGCTGCAGCCCCTGCTGCAGTGGGCTGCCATAGGCTACGGTGAGTGGCCGGCAGCCAGACAGAGCAGCCAATATCCACGGTGAGCGACATCCAGAGGCCGGCGACTCATCTGCCTCATCCGGGAAAGCACAATGAGGATACCAACATGGGCCAGTGAAGCAACATCCTCCGCAACTAGACCAAAGAACAAAAAGACAGCAACGTGTCTGTTTCCCTTCCCCGATTCCCCAATGCTGTTCCCCCCCCCTAATTCCCCAAGAAAATCTTTAAAAAACAAAAAGTGTGAGCTGAGCCCTGAGCAACAGCAGTTTGATGCCCAGCCCGAGGTGAGCTGCCGCTAAGCTGTCAACAGGTGGCAGGATGGCTCAGCTAATAAATAAATAAATAAATAAATAAATAAATAAATAAATAAAATGTACTTCCTAATGAATAGAGGCAAAAGCAGATGGCTTTTCAAACCGATCGAAGCCCCAAATCTGTAGAATCTCTATTCCCTTGCCATCCATCCCTTAACTTCATTTCATTCTTGGAGTAACTTGCCAATGGCAACCAATAGCTAGTTACACACATCATTCATTTCATTGTTTTTACCTGATTCCCGTACAGCTGCTGAGACACTAGCAATGTAGCTAAGAACACAGTTAACTAAATCAACGGTTTTCAATTCCTGCCATGTAACAGGAAAGCCAGTTCCACAGATTTCCTCAGTGAGTGCTTAATGAATGGATGCGTGTGAAGAAGACACTTTGACTCCCCGTGCCCCTATAGCCCCTATAGCTTTGGAGACGGTGATGCTGGGGTTTTTACATTCCTCAGTGCTTTCTCATTCCTCTTAGAAAACCGCCAAGATCCTTGGCCAGATGTGGAGGCAGCAAGGAGTCGCAGAAAACAGTGCAGCCTCTGGATTCTGAAGCAAAAGAGAGCTGGGTTTGAACACAGGATCCTCTGTTTCTTTTTGTGCAACCTGGGACAGGTCACTTTGAGTTCATGGACTGGAAGGAAGTTAACACATATGAACAGATTTACTGTGACATTTAAATGAGACGGTGCATGTAACTCGCATGCCACATGACTCTTTAAACATAATTACTTTCTTCCCTTGAAATTCTAATTTATACTTACTGGCTGTGTCATTGTAAGTTATTGCATCATCCACACAGTGATGATACAGAGGGAGATAGACTATTTGAGGGACATGTGAGTGATTTTTCTCTCTGGAAAAAAATACAATGGTGGGACTTATGTACTTTTTCTATTAGAATAGCTAATTTTATAAGATGTTCTGCCATGTGCCAGGCATTATTGTATTGAGATCAGACACACACTTGTTAGTTATTTCATAATTGAAGCTTCACCATGACAAGCTATGTGAATTTGGGCAAATTACTTAAAAATTCGAAACTCTAGTTCCCTTCACTAGAGGGGAGAGAATACTGTGCTCCTCATAGGTTATAGATAGAAATAATCTAACACATTAAAGGGCTCAGCAGATTGGGAGCCTCATATTCACCCGTTGGTAGTTGATGTCAAATAGGAACTTGGCCACAATTTAGCTGCTCCCCGTGCAGGCTGTTGGTGCCTTGCTCCAGGGAGAGCAGCAGGGCCATGGCCAGGCCCACAGACCGGGTGAGCCCACTCACAGAGGGTGACCGCAGGACTCACAGCAGCTCCCCGCCATCTAAGTCCACTGATTTTTGATAAAAGGCAGACAACATGACATTGGGGAAAGAAGGGTCTTTCCATCAAATGCTGGGCAACTGGCACCACATGAAAAGAAATGAAAGTGGACCCAAACCTCACACCACATACAAAAATTACCTCAAAACAGATGAAGGGCTTCAATATAGGATGTAAAAGTATAGACTATCAAACAAAACATGGAGATACATTTTCATGAACCTGGATTACCAACAGTTTCTTACACATGACACCACATACAAGCAACAACAAAAAAATAGACAAATCAGACATCCTCAAAATTAAAACGTAAGTGCAGCAAAAGGAGCTATCCAGAAAGTGAAGACATCCCATGAAATGGAAGAAAACAGGTACACATTATGTATCTGGTAAGACTCTGTTATCCAGCACAGATAAAGAACCTTTACAACTCTTGACCATAAAGAAAGGCAGCTAACATTTTGGAATGGACTTGAATAGAACCTTCTCCATTTTAGACTGGCACACTGGGGTGTGATGGGGATGCAAATTAAAATTGCAGTGTGACACCCCCTCACACACACTAGCATGGCTGTAATCCATGCTCAAACTGATACTAACAAATGGCAGCCACCATGTAGAGACATTAGAGGCCTTACACATTGCCTGTGAAAAATTAAAACGTGCGGCCTCTGCGTACGATTTGAAATTTCCAGTGTGCAAAATAAATAAATAAATTCCCATGCGGTTCAACAAATCCACTTCTAGAAATATACCCCCAAAATTGAAAGCAGGTATGCAAAGCTGATACCTGCATCTGCAGCAGCACTGTTCACAGTAGCAAAGAGACATGAACAATCCCAATGTGCATCTTTTTTTTTTTTGAGGGCCCGCATATGTGGGACCCGAACCGGGGCCGCTGGCTTCCCAAGCCAGCGCTTAACCACCTTGCCACCTGGCCGGCCCCACCCAATGTGCATCTTAACCAGCAGTGAAAACTAAGTGAGCAAGTGTGACCTGTTACACCAGGATTCTTTAGATTGATACGATTATGAACATGTTTAATTATTTCTAGAAATATGTTTCCCAATAGCACACAAAAAACTTTACTGTGGCAGAAGACATATTTACTAATACACCCCAATCTATTCAGTTCCCCTACAATACATAGAAAAAAATTAAGAAATCTTTTCAGTAATTAGTGTTTCATTATTCTCCTATTTGGAAATGGTCTAGACATTCAATAAACATCCATCATTTCAATTAGATAACCAAACTTTAAAGTTTCAACTTACCAAAGACACCTACAAAATCTTTCCAGTGTACATATACAGTATAATTATCGCTAAAAAATTTACATAAATATCTTTTATTTCAAATGTACCTATTTTATGTGTTGCGGAAAACACTGAGATTTCAAAGACAATGATTACCAAAGCTATTTTCTTGACCCATTTTGTAACACAGATAACAAACTTTTATACACCCGTTAAAAAAGTGTGTTTTATGTTAATAATTGTAAAAGACATGACTGTGGAATCCAATCAAACTAAAACCAGCTTTAACATCTACTATTTCACCAGATCTAATCCTGAAACGCATTTAGGCTAGCTTGTATTTTATTTCTTAATCTATATAAGCATTTACTTGGCTCAAGCCAATCAAACATTACCAGCTGGTCACGCCATCTGGAACCAGAAAGCCTCTTACGGCAGACCATCAAAAACTGCTTCAGACGGAGATCACTAATTAACACAATTAGTAGTAACTACAGAGCACACACAAGGGTGTTAACAACAAAACAGCTGGTTGTGACAAAAGCGCTGTAACACAGTTTAAACTTACAAGTTTTTCCCATTCCAAGGATCCACTTTCTGGCCACTGAGAGGATTTTAATAGCTACTCAAACCCAGAAGCCCTATTACAGCTTAAACCAGGCAACCAGAGGCCTTTGGTCCCTGAGGTATTTCCTTGTCGTGACAAACGACACAAGAGACACAGACACACACAAAAAGACCATCTCTGGGAAGAATCAATAAAGAAACTCTGTGAGTCGCTGCTCCCAAGGATGCAGCTTCACAAATAGTTTTTCCTGCCAGTCTGCATGGGACAGGAAAAGGACACGCAGCGCTTCTAAGTTCTCCCTAACCCCACAGAGGTAGACCGGGCAGGCTGAGAGGGCGAACAGACACCGCTCACCTCCGCCGGCAGGCGGCCACGAGCTCCCAGCTGCAGCGGTTCCAGGAGCCAGCAGTGCCCCAGCCAGCGATCCTCCTGGCAGGCTCCCCGAAACCTCTTTCAGGAGGTAGGAGCGACACCTGGTGACCAAAGGAAGCGGACCGAGGATGCATTAAAAATATATTTATATTCCCAGAAGGCAGGAGTGGATAGCCCAGGAGGAGAGCGACTGCGCCCAAACAAAGGAAGTGTAGGATTATATTTGAATGAGGGCGCCAAATAGTCGAGGGTGGAGTCACAGGTGACCCCAGGGCGTTCCCATGGCATGTCTATGCTGACCACTCTCTCCTGTTGGCAGCGATTCCCCTGTAGGAACTGTAGGGGGACACACCAGGTGGAGATTTTTCCCTGCCTGCAATGCTGATAGTGTTATAACCCATAACACTTAGCTGCAGCTGCACCTTTTCTTAGGAGTTCCCCCCCAACACCCCCTGCAATACTGATGGTGTTATAACCCATTACAATCAGCTGCAGCTGCACCTTTTCTTAGGCATTTTTACCCCGCCTGCAATGCTGATAGTGTTATAACCCATAACACTTAGCTGCAGCTGCACCTTTTCTTAGGAGTTCCCCCCCAACACCGCCTGCGCCTGCAATACGGATGGTGTTATAACCCATAACACAGCT
>CM066737.1:41544-61544 GCA_033961575.1 Aselliscus stoliczkanus
TCCGCTATACAGTAACTACCCTCTTCCCTTCCTCTTTGCTACAAGGTCACTATGTGTTTACTTGTTGGTTGGCAAAAAATTTATGACACTCCCCATTCCAGATTCGCTGGATGAATGCTGATTTCTTCATTGGTTCATTCAACACTTAAGAAATATTTATTGAATGCCAAGTATTATCCAGCCATGATTATTAGGCACAGAAGATACATCAGTAGCTGATTCCTTGTGACAAATTCATTCAGGGAGGGGAGCACATAATAAACGATATAGATACTGATTTTTTTTAAGGTGACAAGTACTATGAAAAAAATAAAGATAACAAGGTTACAGGGATTGGTGCCCTCCGGCTCAAACAGGCTGCTCACTGAGACCCGGGAGTGCGCAAGCCGCCTCGGGTCCCCGCTCTCTGCACTCCGCTTGCAGAGTTGCCAGGCTGGTGATTGGTTGTCGGGCTGCTCAGCCTGATCTGCGAGCAGCTGATTGGGACAGGCTGCGACTGGGAGTTTTCCTGGGAGTGTTGGGCCGTGAGCTGTGTGCCTGCGTGATCCAGCCAGGGCTCTCCTGGTGATCTATCTAATACATCAAAGCAATCCCAGAGTGACAGCCAGAATGGGGAAACAAAGAAAAATGTCACAAGTAAAAGATCAGAAGAATCCTCTAGAAATGGAACTAAATGAAACAGAGGGATCCAACCTTTCAGAGACACAGTTTAGAACACTGATGATAAGAATGTTTAAGGAACTTAGCGAGGACATAAAGAAGGATAGGGAAACCATAAAAAACAACCTGTTAGAACTAAAGAATACAATAACTGAAATGAAGAACACACTCGAAGGAATCACCAGTAGAGTAGATGAAGCAGAGGAGCGAATCAGCGATTTGGAAGACAAAATAGCAGAAATCACCCAGTTAGCACAGCAAAAAGACCAAAGAATAAAAAACAATGAAAATAGTTTAAGAGCCCTATGGGACAAGGTGATACGCAACCACCTTCGACTCATAGGAATACCAGAAGGAGAAGAGAAGAAGCAAGGGGTCGAGAATGTATTTGCAAAAATAATGACTGAAAACTTCCCTACCCTGTTGAAGGAAATCAACATACATGCCCAGGAAGTGCAGAGGGTTCCAAACAAGCTGAACCCAAACAGCTCCACACCAAGACACATCAAAGTTAAAATGGCAAAGGTTAAAGACAGAGACAGAATCCTAGAGGCTGCAAGAGAAAGACAGCAGGTTACATACAAAGGAACTCCTGTTAGACTAACAGCTGACTTGTCTACAGAAACTCTGCAGGCCAGAAGGGAGTGGCAGGAGATACTCAAAGTGACACAAAATAAAGGCCTACAACCAAGATTGCTCTACCCAGCATGGCTATCACTTAAAATTGAAGGAGAAATAAAGAGCTTCTCAGAAAAGAATAAGCTTAAGGAATTCATTACCACCAAGCCAGCATTGCAAGAAATGTTAAAAGGGCTTTTTTAAACAAAAGAAAGGGGTAAACAAGCTAATCCAGAGAGACAATTTAAGAGAGTGGCTGAGTGGATAAGAAAATAGGACACATGTATATGCTGTTTACAGATGGAATGAGAGATTTCATGCAAATGAAAATGAGAAAAAAAAAAGCTGGAGTACCAATACTTATTTTGGACAAAATAGACTTTAAAATGACTACAATAAAAGACAAAGAAGGGCACTATAACCCTAATAAACATCTATGCACCCAACATAGGAACTCCTAATTACATATAACAGATTTAACAGACATAAAGACAGAGATCAACAGTAACACTATCATAGTAGGGGACTTCAACACCATTGTCACCAATGGACAGACCCTTTAGACAGAAAATCAACACAGAAAGAGTTGATATAAAGGAAAAACTGATGGTTGCTGGCTGGGAGGGAGTGGGGAAGAGGGAGAGGGGAAGGTTTTGGACAGTGTAGGTGGGACTACAATGTTGCCGCAGGGATATGGGGGCAGTTCTGGGAATGTAATTGATAATGTTGTGAAGAGACTATTATGTTGTGTGAAATAAGTAAGTCGGAGAAGGACAGATACCATGTGATCTCACTTGTGTGTGGAGTCTGAAGAGCTGAGTGAACGATCAAAGTAAACAGACTCGAGATTTAGAGGAAAAACTTTAAGGGTTGCTAGTTGGGAGGGGGTTAGGGATGGGGGGAAGGGGAAGGGATTAGACAGCATAAATAGACAACTACAATATTGCCACAGGGATATGAAACACAGTTCGGGGAATATAATAATGTTGTAAAAATTTTGTGGCGTGTCAGATAGTCACATCTCTTGTTAGGGAGACCACTTCATGGATGGAGTAGAGGCTTGATCACTGCACTGTACACCTGAAGCTGATGTTGTATAGTATTGTATGCCAACTGTAACTGAATATGTGGATGGTCACCGGATGTGGAGTATACTGTGGAGGGGAGTGTCAGGGGAGTTGTAATAGATATGTCTGATATGTGGGGAGGAGTGGGGTGGCGAACTGGGGGAGGGGGATTGTCACTTTGGGGGGTAAAGAGTATAACTATTACATTGTGTTGTACACCCGAAACTAATATAAATTTAAAAAAAAAGAAAATAAAAAAAAAAAGAAAAAAGAAAGGAGGCCAAATGACCTAATAAGGGGGTAATAAGACAACTTACATTTTCAGTCATTATTTGACTTTACAAGTTGATTTTTTTTGTTTTTGTTTTTTAACACTCCAACAACAGTTTATTATTGTCTGTCCTTTAGAGGGCTTTGCTTTAGAGAAAAGTGAAATCTAGAGAAAATGAGTCTTACTAGAGTTTGTGTTCCTGAGGTTTAACATATCCCTGTCCTTTTCCCAACTTGGTTGTTCTACAAAATAGTCTCTTATTCTTCAGTTTACGTTTCTCTTAACTAATAATAGTTGTAAGTATACCTGAAGTATTTCATTAACCATGGTACTCTTTTATAGTTCCATGCTGCTGTTCGATTTGCCATCACCTGATGTACTTTTTTTTTTATGCTTTCTATTTTTTAAATTTATTTTTCGATTAGCTTCAGGTGTACAACACAGTGCAATAGTTATACTTTTTACCCCTCAAAGTGACAACCCCCTCCCCCAATTCACCACCAGACTCCTCCCGACTTTGTAAGTTTTGACACTCAAAAGTAAGTAGCCTTGGGCCAGCCGACTGGTGTGATGGTTAAGCGCTGGCTTGGGAAGCCAGCGGCCCCGGTTCGGGTCCCACAACTGAGGGCCAGTGACACTGCCATCAAAAAAAAAAAAAGTAAGTAGCCAGGGCCGGCTGAGTGGCGCGTTCGTTAAGAGCTGGCGTGGGACGCCAGCAGCCCTGGTTCAGATACCACATATGAGGGTCAGTGACACTGCCCTCTACAGCTAAGATGGTGAACAACAGCTCCACCTGGAGCTGGGCTGCATGAGACCCGGCAAAGGTATATAGGCTGCAGCCCCTGCTGCAGTGGACTGCCATAAGATAGTGAGTGGCCAGCAGCCAACATGAGCAGCTGGCAACCGGTGTGAGCTGCCAATAGCCACTGTGAGAGGCAGTCCAGAGACCGGCAACCGATCTGTCTCACCTGGGAAGAGCGCAATAATACCTACCTGGGCCAGTGAAGCAATGTCCTCCACAACTAGACTGAAGAACAAAACGACAGGAACTTCTCTGTTCCCCTTCCCCAATTCCCCAATAAAAATCTTTTTAAAAAACAACAACAGTAGGTGGCCCATTAAAGTTGTTATGTTTTGAGACAGTGTGGAAGGTTAAAAATGAGATTTGTTTAGATGTGGAATGCTTAGAAAAGAATGTTTTCCAGGATCACTGTGCCAACCTAGAAAAACACCAGCATGTCGTAATGAAGAAAAAAAAAAAATTAAACCATTGGCAGGATCAAGTACCAGGAAAATACAAATATACTTTTGGAATTTTTTTTTTTTGAGGGCAGTGTTACTGGCCCTCATCTGTGGGACCGAACCGGGGCTGCTGGCTTCCCAAGCCAGCGCTTATCCACCGTGCCACTCGGCAGGCCCTGGAATTTTTAAATATACACTTTTTTTAAAAAAGATTTTATTGGGGAATTGAGGGAGGGGAACAGCGTTGGAGAATCAGGGAAGGGGAACAGACAAGTTGCTATCCTTTTGTTCTTCAGTCTAGTTGCGGAGGATGTTGCTTCACTGGCCCATGTTGGTATCGTCATTGCGCTCTTCCCGGATGAGGCAGATTGGTCGCCGGCCTCTGGATGGTCGCTCACCATGGTTATTGGCAGCTCACGCTGGCTGCCGGCCACTCACTGTAGCCTATGGCAGCCCACTGCAGCAGGGGCTGCAGCCTACACCATTGCTGGGGCTCGCACAGCCCAGCTCCCGGTGGAGATGTTGTTAGCTGTAGAGGGCAGTGTCACTGGCCCTCATATGTGGGATCCGAACCAGGGCCGCTGTATCCCAAAACCAGCTCTTAACCAATGCGCCACTCGGCCGGCCCTAAATACAGGCTTGGTATACATCTGGAGTGGAGTTCTAGACTGAATAGATGGGTGGCGAGTAGCTACCAAAGTAAATAGGCATAGAGAGGCTGAGAGATGCAAGAAAGCTTCTCAATACAGTGTTTTTCAGAAAACGAAAAAAAGGTTTGGAATCAGCTTCCTTGAACAAAAGTACTTCATCTATTCACTGGAAAAATAACTACGTAGTACTTAGCTCTGGACACTGCACAAGTCTAGAGAAAGTTACTAAATGAAGCTCGGCTGGAGGTCACACTCTGGTCAGAGACAAAGAGAATGGGGGTCAGGGCTCCCGCCATGTCAGTCCCCAAGACCAGGGTGTTCCATTTCTCCACTCTGGAGCTGCCCAGGTGACCTCCGCTTAAATGTGTTCTACCAATGCTTTCAGTCATCTGACTCATATGTGCTGACCACCTGGCCAGATGTGCCAGCACGCCATCAACACAGTCTGCCTGCCACCTACCCCACATGGTCCCCATGCCCTACCTATGTCATTCTTACCACCCACACTAATCCCAACTAGGTTTAGTTTCTTAACCATGTTCTGGGGACTCTGAAGAGAAGTGGATATGGAGCAGAAACGGGAATGTTTCTGGCAACAGAGACTCCATTTCACAGTGCCATTTTCTCCACTTAGCCCTGGGTGCAGCAGTTGGATAGCTAAGGCTCCGAACATGAGCCACTAATCCTATTTGTTAGTCCTTCATTGTACTGTGTACCTTATCAGGAAGCAGGGGCTCTTGAAAAGAGTCACCTCTACCACTGTGTCACCTCCATTCCCCTCTCTTTGTCATCTCCCCCTTCCCTTGCTTTGCCTCTTCTTTGGCTTTGCTCCATCATCCCCTAATTTGAACTTCTGTTAGTTCCCCATGACAGCAGGAATTTGTGAAAGCCTGTAATTTATTTGGAGAGTTCGGCTGTTGGAGTACCCTCTCACCCTTTCTCAATTCAGAGGGAGAGCTCAGCAGGTTGCCTTTTGGCAGCCAAGTAATGAGAAATCTGGTCTAGCATTTGAGTTCTTTTCTGAGCAGTTTCCCAGTACTTCAAAGCCTATGAGCCTGGGTAAGGAGCCAGCGCACTAACTGGGCACTTGCGTGAAAACATGTTTTGCATAAGGAATCCTCAGGGCCAATTAGGCTCAGAATGGATTTGGAAATGCCACGGTTCTGCTCTTGTACTGCCCAGGCCCAACAGAAGTCCAGCAGGCTGTGGATGCCTAGAAAAGGAAAGGAGGGGGTACTTGTCGAATACAGACATTATGTTCACTTCAGGTACAGGCCTTTTGGGGCCAGTTCTCTGGGAGTACTGAACTCATCTGAGGGTAGTGGTTGAGCCTAAAGAGACCTCTGGGAACTACTGGATGAAAGCTGTGGATGGTGGGTTTACATATAGTTCATCCTCAAAGTCTTAGGGCTCTTTTGGACAGAAAGTTTGTTCATCAGAAATTAGGCATTTGTTTAGCACTTAGTGAAGCTGTGGGTTGAAAATAATTCTCCCTGATAGAAAGTTATGGGGTGTCATATCTGATTTTGCCAGGTCTGTTGAGAAAGGTGACCCTCTGCATCTCCTGTGAAAAATCTACTTTTCACCATTCCAAACTCTCCCATATCTCAGCTGCTTCATCGAAATCTCTTTGTCTTCTTCAAATAAGAGCAAGAATACCATGGGTAACAACAAAATCTCCCTGGCTTTGAGTCCAAGGACTGTCAAGAATTCTAGAAAAACCTCTCCCAATGCCTTGTATTTTCCAAAAAGAAAACTGAGTGCAAGAAAGGTAAAATATAACCAATAGCGCTTATTCATGATCAACGTGGTTATAGTCATCGTCATCATTATTATGACTATTGGTTCTTTTTTTTTAATATAGTCATCCCTCGATTTTTTTCTCCCATTAAATATCTTCTGATCACCTTTCCCGCTAACTTTTAAATACTTTCTCTTATATCATCCTATTCTTCTTCAGTCATTAACCTAGCTATTAGATTACCTTACTTTCCCCTAATATAGCAAATTTTCTTTCACTTGGAATATTTGGTGTCTCTGCCAATATTTAAATAGAAAAATTAATTTTGGTCTTGGACCATGAAATTTATAAATTTTATTACCCTATTTTTTAATTTTTTTTTTTTTTTTTTTAGCTGAGCCATCCTGCCACCTGTTGGCAGCTCAACGGCAACTCAGCTCGGGCTGGCGTCGAACCGCTGTTGCTCAGAGCTCAGCTTGCACTCTTGAGCGAGCTCTTAACCAACTGAGCCATTCGGCCGGCCCTTATTACCCTATTTTTTAAAAAAGGTCTTCCCTATTCTACTATAAGACCCTTAAAGGCAAGGACCATATGTCAGTCATTTAACATCCTCAATGCCTATGGGATAGCCGTTTGTCTGTGCCAGAGACAATGTGCAATAACTGTTGAATAAATGAATATCACATACGGATGGCTTCATTTCAAAAAAAGATGTTTAGCATTAAAAACTATAGTAAGGTACTTTTTCCTATTCCTCCTCTGAAGAATGACTAAAAACACTGAAAAGTATATATAAAGCAAATATAAGAAGACTAAAGGGTAGAGACAAAAAGGCTGATGGATGGGCTCAGGGCCTCAGGACCTGAGGAACACAATGGTGGTGAATTTCCTGGGTTTTCTTTTTCCTTCTCAAATCTTAGACCTGGAGCTGAAAAAGCCATCAACCCAGAAATGCCCACAGAAACAGACAAAATAAGTCCCTAGAAAAGCCTGATTTCTCTAGCAAAAAAACAGGAAAGGGGTGGCCTAACATGATAGAAAACTTTTAGACAGTAACTGCTCTACTCCAGCCAAATGCCTTCCTTCTGACCTTTACCCATAAAGACCTAGTGGGGAGCCTAGACTTCTCCACTCACCCAGCTGTAACCAGGTGCAGCTCCTGCTGCAGTGTAACAAGGTGCATCCCCTAACCTGTCCACCCCCTCCCATGCTGAGGTAATGTCAGAGAAAACCAAGTAGGGAGTCAGGAACTTCATCCCTTCTTGGCAGTAACAAGGCCTATTTCTCCCCTGTGCTGTCAGACTGTCAACTCCAACTCTCTTCCCATTCCTAGAGAGGTGCCAAGGTAGTGTCAGTGAAAGCCAAGCAGGAAACTAGGACTTTCACCATTGCTCAGTATAGTGTCAGTTGAAGCAATGTGGGAGATAGCAACGAGGGACCCTTACCTCTCCCAGCAAGGAAGATATCAGAGGAAGTCCAGTGAAAGTCTTGAACGCCAACCCATGCTGAGCAGTAACAAGGCACCCGTCCTCCCCAGGGTCTCAATGAGGTGGGTGCCTTGCTGGTACAATGTCATAGTAGGCCTCCTAAAATATAAGATTTAAATAAGATCCAGAGTCTCATAATATAATATCCAAAATACCTGGGACAATAGAAAACCACTTGTCACATCAAACAATGCAGAGACCAAAGGGAGGGGGTGGGGGATGGGTGAAAGACGGGAAGGGGAATATAGTCAATAATATTGTAATAAGTTTGCACGGTGACAGATGATTACTAGAGTTAGTGGGGTGATCACATTGTAAGGTATAAAAATGTCTAATCACTATACTGTACACTTGAAACTAGTATAACCAATATGATTATGTACCAACTACACTTAAATTAAATTTTTTTAAAAAATTAACTCAAAATGGATGACAGACCTAAATATAAAATACAAAACTATAAATCTTCTAGACAATAACAGGAGAAAACCTAGATGACGTTGGGTATGGCAATGACGACTTTTGAGACACAACACCAATGGCACGATTCATGAAATAACTGATAAGGTGGACTTCATTAAAATTAAAAACTTCTCGGTGAAAGACAATATCAACAGAATGTGAAGATAAGCCACAGACTGGGGGAAAATATTTGCAGAAGACATATCTGATAAAGGACTGTTATTCAAAATATACAAAGAACTCTTAAAACTCAACAACAACATGAACAGCAGTTTAAAAATGGGCCAAAGATTGGGCCGGCCGAGTGGTGCAATGGTTGAGGGCTGACTTGGGACGCCGGCGGCCCCAGTTCTAGTCCTGAATGTGAAGGCCAGTGACACTGCCTTCCAAAAAAAAAAAAGTGGGCCAAAGACCTTAACAGATACCTCATCAAAGAAAATATACAGATAACTAATAAGCATATGAAAATATACTCAACATCATATGTCATTAGGGAATTGCAAATTAAAACAACAGTGATACCACTACACCCCTGTAAGAACAGCCAAATTCCAAAACACTGACACCACCAAATGCTGGTGAGGCTGTGGAGCCACAGGAGCTCTCATTCACTGCTGGTGGGGATGCAAAATGGTGCAGCCACTTTGGAAAACAGTTTAGCAGTGTCTTGCAAAACTGAACATACAATTTAGCAATCACATTCCTCGGTATTTAACCAAATGAGTCAAAAATTTATGTCCATATTAAAGACCTGCACATGATTGTTTATAGCAGATTTATTCATAATTGTGAAAACATGGAAACAACCAAGGTGACCCTCAGCAGGTGATGGATAAATAAACTGCCGTCCATCCAGACAATGAAATATTATTCAGCGCTAAAAACATGAGCTATCAAGTTATGGAAAGACATGGAGGAACCCTAACTACACATTACTAGGTGAAAGGAGCTAACCTGAAAAGGCTACATCCTGTGTGATTCCACCTGTATGACATTCTGGAAAAGGCAAAACTAGGGTGACAATAAAAAGATCAGTGGTTGTCAGGGGTTGGGAGAGAGAGGGCAATGAATAGGGGAGTACATGATTCTTAGGACAGTGAAAATATTCTATATGATACCACAATGATGGATACATGTCATTAACTAAAAAAAAAAGCTACATCACATATTATGTAAACTTTCTTTTTTAAAGATTTTATTGGGGAATTGGGGAAGGGGAACAGCGTTGGGGAACCGGGGAAGGGGAACAGGCAAGTTGCTGTCCTTTTGTTCTTCAGTCTAGTTGTGGAGGACATTGCTTCACTGGCCCATGTTGGTACCATCATTGCGCTCTTCTCAGGTGAGGCAGATCGGTCGCCAGTCTCTGGAAGGCCGCTCACCGCGGCTCTTGCAGCTCACGCCATCTGCCAGCCACTCACTGGGTAGCCTATGGCAGCCCACTGCAGCAGGGGCTGCAGCTATGCCATCCCGGAGACTCACAGCAGCCCAGCACCAGGTGGAGCTGTTGTTCACCATCTTAGCTGTAGAGGGCAGTGTCCCCGGCCTTCATATGTGGGATCCGAACCGGGGCTGCTGGCGTCCCAAGCCAGCTCTTAACCAACGCACCACTCGGCCGGCCCCATATGGTAATTTTTTGACAAAATGCCAAAGTATTGTACACACAGGCTGTGGTATTTTACAGTTTCACAGGCCATGTTTAACAGTGCTCATTTATCTACATCACTGTCAACATTTGTTATTTTTAGTTTTCTCCATTACAGCCATTTCAGTGTGTGGAAGGGGGTATATACCTATGGTGGTTTTAATTTGCATTTCAGTGACTAATGTTGTTTAACATCTTCTCATGAGCCTCTTGACCCATTTCTATGTCTTCGCTGGAGAAGGGTCTATTCAAGTGTACTTTTTTTTTTTAGGGCAGTGTCACTGGCCCTCATATGTGGGACCCGAACCGGGGCCGCTGGCTTCCCAAGCCAGCACTTAACCACCACACCACTCGGCCGGCCCTCAAGTGTATTTTTAAATTTTAGTTATCTTCTGTTGTGATGTACACTTGTGTGTATTTTGGTTCACAAACTTTTATCAGATATTTAATGTGCACTTCTTTTCTTCCATTCTCTGGGCTCTGTTTTCACTTTACAGGTAGCTGCTTTTGATGCCCAAAAGTTCTGAATATTGAGGAAGGCTCATGTATTATTTCATTCATTGCTTCTTTTGGTGTCAGATTGAAGAAATCATTGGTTTACCACAGTCATGAACATTCCTCATGATGTTTTCTTTCAGAGTTTTATTTATTTATTTATTTTAAAGATTTTTATTGGGGAATTGGGGAAGGGGAACAGAGTTGGGGAATTGGGGAAGGGGAACAGCCAAGCTGCCATCCTTCAATCTTAGTTGCGGAGGGCGCAGTAGCAAGCTCAGCTCCAAAATCCAGTCGCCATCCAGTCGTCCATCGCTTGCTGCCACTCAGCTCAAGTTGCCATGTTCAATCCTAGTTGTAGATGGGCGCAGCACACTATCCCATGCGGGAGTTGAACTAGCAGCCTTGTTGTTAAGAGCACATACTCAATCCACTTAGCCATCCGGGCAGCAGCTCAGCTCAAGGTGCCAAGTTCGGTCTTAGTTGCGGGCAGGCGTAACCCACCATCGAACAGGCAGTCTTGTTGTTAGGAGCACGTGCTCTCACCAGCTTGAGCCATCCTGCCACCTGTTGGCAGCTCAGCAGCAGCCAAGCTTGGGTGCAGTTCAGCGGCCCATGTGGGAATCGAACTGGCGACCCCATTGCTCAGAGCTCATGCTCTTAACCAACTGATCCACTTGGCCAGACCCTTCTTTTAGAGTTTGTAATTTAACCTCCTACATTTAAGCCTTTTATCTATCTTGAATTCAGTCTTTTGATGGTACAAAGTTAGGGTCCAGTTTCTTCTGATCATGGCTATTCAGTTGCTTCACACCATTTTTGGGAAAGACTCTTTATCTAAATTACTGATGTCATGGGCCGGCCGCGTGGCGCAGTGGTTAAGCGCTGGTTTGGGAAGCCAGCTGCCCCGGTTTGGGTCCCATATCTGAGGGCCAGTGACACTGCCCTGAAGAAAAAAAACAAACATAAATTACTGTTGTCCTCCCTTGTCAAATAACTGTAGAGGGATGCGTTAATTACTAGGCTCTTAATTCATTCCATCCATCTATATGTGTAGCCATGCATGACATACTGATGTTTCTGTCAATGAGAAATTGTATCTATGACTGTGGTCTATTAAGGCTCTAATGGAGCTGAAACATTTCTGTTTCCTAAAGACATCGAACCTGTCCTAATGGAGCACAATGCACTACGTGTTTCTGGTGATGCGGTTGTAAACAAACCTGCTGTGCTGCCATCATGTAAAAGTACAGCAGCTGCAACTCTGTACAGTACATAACACTTGATAATAAACAATCATGTTCACAGTTAGTGGACTGATTTAAATTTTATCATTTTTGTTAGTTGTGCCTTTATTCACCTTAGTTTAGTAAATGTGTACTTGTTTTAAATGTCCTGTAGAGTGAATACCCACTAATGTAAGATACGTCATCCCACTTATAGAATAGTACTTTGGGTTTTCTTAAGTACAATCTGTTATGGGAATCTTATTCATCACACTGTACTTACATGAATGTCAGATATAATGAATATACAATCTAAACAAGACAGGTCCGTTAAAACAGGTGGCAGGATAGCTCAGCTGGTGAGAGCATGTGTTCCTAACAAGACTGCCTGTTCGATGGTGGGCTATGCCTGCCTGCAAATAAGACTGAACTCGACACCTTTTTTTTTTTTTTGAGGGCAGTGTCACTGGCCCTCATCATATGTGGGACCCGAACCGGGGCCGCTGGCGTCCCAAGCCAGCGCTTAAGCACCATGCCACTCGGCCGACCCTAAACTTGACACCTTGAGCTGAGCTGCCACCCGGAGGGCTCAGTGGATAGAATGCGTGCTCTTAACAACAAGGCTGCTGGTTTGACTCCCGCGTGCGATGGAGTGACTAAGCCCATCTGCAACAAGGTTGTAACAGCACCTTGAACGTAAGAGGCCACAAGTTGCCGACGGGGAGCCAGATGGCGACGGCGCCCTCCACAACTAAGACTGAAGAACAACTTGGCTGATCCCCCTCCCTAATTCCTCAACAGTGTTCCCCTCCCCCAATTCCCCAATTTAAAAATAAAATAAAATAACACTTGTATCAATGAAACCCGGAAATTTCTCTTTTCTATTATATATCCTGACCATTGTACCTACCCTTGTGTCAAAATTCTTTGGCTTTCCAGCAAGAAGTCAGTCCAAGTGACCCTGCTGTGTTCCTGCTGTTCTCAATCTTTTTGTTTTTTCTTTCTCCCAGTTTTTAATTAATTAATTAATTAATTAAATTATTTATTTATTTATTATCTCAACACAGAGCAATAGTTACACTTTTTACCCCTCAAAGTGACAAGCCCCCTCCCCCAATCTGCCGCCCCCCCGATCTTACATATCTATTACAGTTCCCTTGACTCCACTCCCACACTGTACTCCACATCCTGTGACCATAAATATATATATATATATACACACACACATACACACATACACATTCAATCACAGTTAACATACACTATTATACAACATCAGCTTCAGGCGTACAGCGCGGCGATCAAGCCTCTACGAAATCCCTGAAGTGGTCTCCCCAACAAGACATGCAGCCATCTGACACACTACAAAATATTCACAACATTATTAATTATATTCCCAGAACTGCCTTTCATATACCTGTGGCAATATTGTAGTTACCTATTTATGCTGTCTAATTCCTTCCCCTTCTCCCTCATCCTACCCACTCCCAGCTAGCAAACATCATTTATTTCAATCTTTTTTTTTTTTTTTTTTTCCTTAGCTAAGCCATCCTGCCACCTGTTGGCAGCTCAGCGGCAGCTCAGCTTGGGCTGGGCATCCAACAGCTATTGCTCAAAGCTCAGCTCGCACTCTTTTTTTTTTTTGAACTTTAAAGATCAGATTTATTTGGAGAAAACAAAAAAAAAAACCCACAACCTGAAGGATGGGATTCACATCTCAAGACATTTCCCAGGTATTAAGTCTACAGATTACGAATCATTTTCATAGAAGATATTTTTGTACAAATTTTACATGTATCGAAGAATGGGACATAAATCCCTGTTTTCTCTTTTAATGGGGGACAGGGTAGGGCAGTGGGAAAAGAAACAAACGCTTTTTTTGGGGAGGGAATACAACTATTAGGAAGTAGACATGAAGAGGGCAATTCCTACCTTTTCATCATCTACAAATGGTTAAAAACAAAACAAAACAAAACAAAACTTTACAACCTTGGGTATCTCTTTCTAAAAGCCACTTCCTAGCTACTAGCCTCTGAAGCCAGTTATTTAAAGTTACTTTACTTGGTACGCCTTTTGTGTCCACTGGGTCAATGATTCATTATGCCCACTGCTGCAGCACTCATAAACTAACACCCCTGCATGGCTGGACAGAGTCTAACCTAGGACCGATGGGAGAAGGGCTTGCAAACAAGAGACCAAGGTATCATTTCTCTGCAGGTACCAATATTGCCCATAAGGATGCCACCTACCGAGCTGACAGTAAAAGGTGCACATAAAAGCAGGCAAGTTAAGCTATTGTGTTGCAAGAGAAACCAGGACCTTGTTAAATAGTTCTCTCCATTATCATTTATTCTCTCAAGGGAAGCTAAGAAACCCAAACAAAACCATACATTGGTCTAGGCCACATTAAAAATCCAAACATTGGTGTGGGATTTCAGTGGAGAAAAGGAAACCTGTGGAAAAAAAATGCCCCCAAAACCCCAGTCAAGGTCATAAGAAAGGCTCCCAATTTAACTGTCCTTATTTATCCACCCTCACTCACCACCTAAGACCATTAATTCTAGAGTTTTTTGAGGTGTGAAAGGGGTCAAAGAGGCAGGAGCAGGAGAATAGGAGTCAGAAAACATGAAGGAGTCAAAATTTGCTTGAGAAAAGCAGCGATTCCTAATTTGACAGCTCCCAGAGATTGATACGGAATGCCAACTGGGTATGTGGCTTAAACAGAACCTGCTTTTAGGGAGGTAACAGGAAAGAGTAGCATGAGGAACATAAGACAACAACTAGAGTCTAAATTTTTAAAGCCTCAAGATTTCAACAGAATATGGATATACTTGAACTTTCAGAAAGGACAGTGTTTAAGAAAGGGTGAAACCAGGACACGTAAGAGACTTGGGAATTCCCACAACCCTAAAGTGCTTCCTGCTCTGGGAAGTAAGCATTCGTGTGTTTATTGGAGGTCAGACCATTTTTCACTATTACTGGTGCAAAATAATTCATCACCTCCCCAAAGCTCCTTTTTTTTTTTTTGAGAGCAGTGTCACTGGCCCTCATTATGTGGGACCGAACCGGGGCCGCTGGCTTCCCAGGCCAGCACTTAACCACCGCGCCACTCGGCCGGCCCATAAAGCTCCTTTTCAAACCACGATTTTCCCACTTATTTTGGTCACCAAGCAGTCCTGTTCTTTAGTGGCCTGTAGACTCATTCCCAGCTACCCCCCTGGGGTGTAAAATGAAGGAATTCCCCCTAGGCTGGCCCCTGTAACTCAGAACTAAGCACAGGGGCCTGGCAGCCTCCTGGAGACTAAAACAACTTCAGAGACTAAACCTACCTTTCCAAGGATGGAGAATTTATTCAGATACTTGAGGATTCATGTATGCCACATTAGAACAATAAGAACTAAAGGTAGAAATCTCTTCTTCATACTTGCCCTACTGCCCAACCAGATTCCAGACATTGCGTCACTGTCATTGCCATTCTGCTAAATGGAGGCCCCTAGGCACTAATCACACAGGCAATCGCATGTGTCATAAAAATGCACAACTTTTCCGTTAAAATATATCTCTTTCTCTCTGGCTACATTGGCGATTCTCCAGTTAGTTCAAGACTTTAAAGGCTGCAGCAGCATGCAAAAGAATTTCATTTCATTTCATTTTGGTTTGTTTTTTTAAAAAAAGTTAAGAAAGGTCTCCAGGAGATGGTGAGTTTTATTTTGTCTTGTCTGGACAGAGGTTTGATTTGCTCTCAAATGTTCCAGGGTGGAGAGAGACCCGGAGAAAGCACAGGAAATGGAGGTCTATTCGGTGTAATCTTCTCCCTCGTTTTCATCTTCACCATCAACAGAGAGAGCAGCATACTTGCCTGCAGAACTGAACTTAGAAGCTGGATTTTCTTCAGGTTTCTTTGGCTCAGGTGCAGATCGGGAGTCTTGATCCTTTTTGCCATCTTTCCTATCTGACTCCTTCCAGTGGTCTTTGATCCCTCCATCTCCTGGCCCCGGCTGGGGTTCCCACTTTGGCCTTTTGGAACACTCACCCCATCCATTTTATTTTCATCTGCTTTCCTTGATGGTCCTTCCTCTGATGATTGAGCTGGAACTGCTTTCCCACCACCACTTGTAGGGGATTGCTGCTCTGTGTCTGAGCTCTGAGATCGAGCAGGAGGGTTAGAACTTCACTTCACCCAAGCATTCTCCTTTGGTGGGGGGGCTGGCATTACCTTTAGAGGCTGTTCAGGTTTGGGAGGCTTAGAAGTTGGAGAGTGACAGTCTTCCTCCTTATTGAATGTTTCGTTTTCTAGAGACTTCTCACTCTCTCTCCTTCGTGCATCCTGATCTGCCTTACTTCTGCCAGAGGTGGCTGAAGTCCCAGACTGTGATGACTCACTTCCTGTCCTTGACCGTTCCGGTTCCTGAGTTTCTTCACTTCGCCAGCTTGGGTATCTAGCCCGAGGCCGTCGCTCTAGTTTTGGCTCATCCAGCTGACGCTGCAATTTCTCCTGTTCCTTCTGTAGTCGTTCCTCCACTTCTCGTTCTCTAGAAGCTGTGTCGACAGGCTTTGCCCCTCCAAAGATTGAGGCTGCTCGACTGGACTGGGAGGTGCTAGCAGAGGAATCATCTTCCTTAGGAGTGCTCCGAGGCTTTAGATTCAGTTTGGGTCTTTGGGGGGGACCTCTATCATCACGCCTATAATCATCCCGAGAGTAATCATCTCTGGAGCCCCATGACCGATCATCGCGTCTGTCATATCTGTCTTCATAGCGGTCCCCACCTCCTCTGTAGTCATCATCCCTCTGGTACCCACTACCAAATGCTCTTCTGCCACCGCCTATCCTGGAATCATAGCCTCTATCATAATCTCTGCTGCCTCTGTCATCATAGCGATCACGGCCCCCATATCGATCCATATCCTGGCATGGACCATCACGGTAAATGTCCCGATACCCATCACGGTATCAGTCTGAATCATAACGATCTCGATCTCGATACTTGTCTCCAAAGCTATCATCACCTCTTCTAGGCGGGTAGTCATCAAAGCTGTCTGTGGTAGGACGGGCCCTCCAGTCTGTATCTGTTTTGTCAGAATCCCGATTTCTATCTCGGCCAAAAGAACAATCGTCCTTGTCTTTATCCTGTGCTTGATCAGCAACATCCACTCGAATTCTCCTGTTACCTAGAGACTCTTCACTGAGGCTCAGGGCACTGAACAAGGAATCCAGGTCCTCAAACTCGGCATAACCAAAACCTTTCAACCTCTCTGGATTGGTGGGTTCACGTGGTAAACGCACTGCACTGATATTTAATCCTCTAAAGAATTCCTTAATGTAGTCTTCTGTCACATCATAGGGCAGGTTCCCTAGGAAAGCAGTGTAGGGTGGTGATTTGGGAAGACGGCTCCTGTCAATATTGGGTTCCCGAGCAGCCCGTGGAGCAGTGGGCAGGATGGAACGGTCAATTGGAGGTGCCCTATACACATCGTCATCATTGCTGTGCCAAGTGGTTGAAACATCTCCTTCCAGGTCGTTTGTTTCATCAGCCCAGCTGACTGGTTTGGGGACATAGGTGCTTCCTCCACCAGTCCCTCCATCCTCAGCCAGAAAGTCTGTTAAGGAGATAGTCTTCCCCTTCTTATTCTTCTTTTTTGCTGAGGCCGCCATGTTGGGAGAGGGAGAGAGAACGCAAAAAAAAAATAAAAAGGCTCAGCTCGCACTCTTGAGCACCCTCTGAACCACTTGGCCAGCATTGATTTAAATTTTCTTAAATTTACTGAGACTTGTTTTGTGGCCTAACATGTAGTCTATCTTGGAAAATGTTCCCTGTGCACTTGAGAAGAATGTATATTCTATTGCTTCAGGGTGAAATGCTCTAAAAATATTGATGAAATCCAGCTGGTCTAAAGCTGTTCTCAATCTTTACTTGACGGAACTGTCCTGACTGCTGCCCCAAGTGATGGCTGGTCAGATTTCTCACTGTAATTGCTTTTTTTCCGGTCTTTTAAATTGCTCCACAATGGGGTAAATACAGGTGAATTGTTTGGGGACTTTCAGATTTCGGGGAACAACGAGGATCAATTTGGCCCATTCAGCTTTTGGTAGTTCTGGTCTAAATCTTTTGTTATAACCCCATCAATGTCTGTTTTACCTATCTATCTTCAATTTACTTAAAGTATCTAAAGATTTCCCCCCTGCAAGAACTAGTCCTGTGACTATGACTCTCCTTTCTGTTTCACCTTTATTATTATTTACAAATAGGTGTCTATCTCGTTGTTTGACTTGGTAGCGCATGCTTTCCAAGTGCACTTTTATTTATTTATTTATTTTATTTTTATTGGGGAATTGGGAAAGGGGAACAACAGTGTTGGGGAACCGGGGAAGGGGAACAGACAAGTTGCTGTCCTTTTGTTCTTCAGTCTAGTTGTGGAGGACGTTGCTTCACTGGCCCATGTTGGTATCGTCACTGCGCTCTTCTCGGGTGAGGCAGATCGGTTGCCGGCCTCTGGACGGCCTCTCACGGCGGCTCTTGGCAGCTCACACTGGCTGCCAGCCGCTCACTGTAGCCTATGGCAGCCCAGCGCAGCAGCGGCTGCAGCTGTGCCATCCCGGGGACTCACAGCAGCCCAGCTCCAGGTGGAGCTGTTGTTCACCATCTTAGCTGTAGAGGGCCGTGTCACTGGCCCTCATATGTGGGATCCGTACAGGGGGCCGCTGGCGTCCCAAGCCAGCTCTTAACCAACGTGCCACTCAGCCGGCCCCCAAGTGCACTTTTAAATGACCTAATAGGAGTATTCCTCATAATTGCCAATGTTGTTATACGTCATAATGTCCTTAGGGCCTCAGCAGTTTGATAGGACCTTAGCTGTATACACGGACTTTAGCCCATGTTTCTGTCTGGCCTAATTGTTTCCTAACCTTGGATCCACAACCAATTCAGCTGCACGACCAGATAGATACATGAACCTCCTCCAGCTGGGGGAGATAACAGACCATCTCTGAGACTCTGAGAGAATAGGAGAGACACAGAAAGCTCTCTTGAGAGCTTGTCATGACCGGATATTCAGCAAGGTGCACTTAGGCAATTACACACCCTGGATTGGAAGCCAGAGACAAAATATTCTCACTGATCCATAAGGCCAAGCTCTCGGGACATATCACAGGACGGAAGGAGAGAAACCGGACAGAGACTGAGAAAAATGAAACCCATGAGTACTCATACTAAGTAACACAGAGCTGCTAGCCCAAGAAATGAGTTTCGCAAATATTTTCTCCTTCCAATCTGAATAGAGAACAGAGAAAAAGATTCTATTGAATTTTGCTTCCACCAGATCCTACAACAGAAATCTGGAGGTGTGCTGACATGGTCAGACTCCTTACCTTAGGCCGGCCAATGTCAGATGCCCCGGGATCTCCTCATTTCCAGCAGCCTGGAGGCAAAGTTGGGTTCCCAGCCAGCAAATATATTCTGCTCACGGCACCAACTGCACAATTACTTTCCTCTACCCTCCAGGTTCTTCTGGCTGGCCTAATCAAATAGACAGGAGACAGATTAGCAAGAGAAAACAGCACAATTTAATACATACATATGTATGGGAACCCCGCACAGGAGAAAGTCAGAGACCCCACATGCAGGAAAGGTAGGAAGATAGAAAGGGAACTGGGTAGAGAAGACATCCTGAGCCAAGGGCGAGGTAAGGTACCCCGGGAGCTTCAAAGAGTCATTGCAGAATGATAAGAGCTGACCAGATGGTTAGTGACTATCAGTTTGACCACGCAGATGGTGGCTGATGATCTCTTAAGGGCAAAGCCCCTGTTTTGCGTTAATCTGGATAGTTTAAGGGAGGTGTATCTTCAGCCTGAGATAAAACTGCCCGTAGCTCAAAACAATCTGCACATTGCAAAAGCACATCTTGAAGTGAATTGTTCAGAACTCCCACACCTTTATTTTAAAATTACTGCCGCAGGATGGATAAGATAAAGAGTTAGATCCAAAATGCATTTCTTGCAGACAGAATAAAATTTCGGTTCCCTGTGTGGATGGATAAAGCTTTCTCTTACTATTTACAAGAAAAGCACTTAAGGTTTGTATTGTCCTTACTAATGGAGCCGTGGAGGCACAGAAGCAGTCTGTGCTTTCAAAAACACCCTAGTTTCCCATTTTTTTTTCCCTTTGGTATATCATTATGAAATAATATATTCATTTATCCAAAGTGACACTATATGGTTGGCACCACTTTGAGCCTTTGGGTTGAGAGGACTGGTTTCTTAGTCATCAAGGACCAGGTTAAAACAGAAAAATATTTCCAGAAAACATACAATCTTTGCTTTCTAAACAGAAAATTTGGTATCTTATCTGGAGCAAAACAGTGCAGGGAAACTTGGTCCTTTTAACAAACTGAAAAAGATACAGACTATGCTTCTACTTCACCTTTCTTCTGATATTTAAATTC
>CM066737.1:66544-76845 GCA_033961575.1 Aselliscus stoliczkanus
TTACTGAAGACTGTTGGCTGAGTCTTATGCTAAATAACCTCTTGGAGATACGCATTCTACCTGGGAATCCCTGATTGGGAAAGAGGCCTTTCTCCTCCCCCACCTGAGTTTGTCACTGGCAGGTCCTGTGGCTTAATCCTGTTTGTTAGCTTATAAATTATTCTCCTGGCTTTGTTATAGTTTCCACCCTGGTTCCCTCCACCTTGGCAATTGTCCTGACTGTCTATGATTTTCCTATCTCATTCCCCGCTTTGATGAGGTAACCCTAACTGCTGTTAGGGTAAGGAGCGAAGACAGCTCTGACTGCTTCCTGCTGAGGAGGGACAAAGTATGAATCCGCAGTTTGGGCTAGACCAAAGGGGTTCTAACAGTCCACGGTAGATGACGGAATCCAGGTGAGGTTGTTGTGGTCCTAGAGGCCACAACTGGATGGTAGCCATCCAGTGGGTGGTCTGTAAGCAGAGATGCATTTGAGGCAGTAGTATGAGGCATTCCCTATAAAAATGAATAAAAGAAAAATGAGAAATGTTTTCCTAAATCGTGTTAGACTGGGAAGCCAGGATGGAAGGAAGGCAAAAAAATATAGGCTGAAGAATCCTATTTTTTTCTTGTCTGATATTAGAAACTATGTTATGAATCTATTGATTAACTGTGAATTATCAGACAGGTTGAAACAATATAAGCCTTTAAAGTTTTTACATCCTTGATTATATTTGCGGAGTGGATAGTCTATAGTAGGTCTGGTGTTGGGGTAAGAGCTATCAGCTCAGCCAGTTGTGAACTGGCCCCAGATGGGAGGCTTGTATTTTTTATGATATTATGTAAAGTAACCACAGCATATCCAGTCTTTAGTGTGTCCTTTTCCATAAAAGAGCTCCCCTCTGGGTTCCAATCTGGGTGGTCTAGGGGTATTGTTTTGGCAGCATAAGTTTGTAGTAAAACCAGTTGGCTTAAGAGGCAACTGTCTGTAAGCCAATGACTAGTATTAGCGTTTAAAGGCCCTTGGTGGTCTGGGGAGAAAACTGTTAAATCCCATTGTGAGCGTAGTGGTTTCAGGAACTTAGGAGAGTAGCCGCTGCAGTGGCTAAGGCAAGCTGGCCTGTCATGTGCTGTGAGGGATCTCTGGGCCATGCCAAAATTCCTGAAACTATTTCCTCGCCCCCTCTGTCTCACAGAAATGCAAGGGTTTTTAGTGGGAAGGAAAGCACTGGCTGCAGGGATGGGACTGGAAGCCCATTTATCTTAACCTCAGGTGACATTTGTTTACCCTCCCGGAGTTAGGTCTTCTGATGGCTCACAGGAGTAGGAGAGACAGCCTTCCTTTTGGGGGAGTCCTGTGGAGACTTAAATGAGATAAGTTTAGTTTGAGGGGGGAAGTAGACCCAGCTACTGACGCTCTGAATTCCTAAAACCATTGGGGTGTTTACTTTTCCCTTTAGAACCTGGTTTTTTTAGATTTCTTAAGTGACTTTCCCAAGCTAACAACATAGAAGGTGACAGAATGGAGGTTAGAATCTAAAGCAATGGACAGTACAGTTTTGATACAGCTTTTCCAGAGTCTTTTTTTAAGTTTGATTTGTTTGTTTTACATTTTCCCCAAAGTATATAGACCAATGGTAAGGAACAGGCTGAGTAAAAGGAGCCCACACTCGGGGGCTTTTTGTATCTTTACAACCTAGCAGTTTTTAGAGGAAAAAAAGGTTGAGAGTGAGCAGTTGAGACAGAATAAATGGCTTCTATAAATGAACAGGCTTGCCTGCCATGTCAGGGTCCCTTGCAGTTTCAGCCCTGTGATGAGAACAGCTTGGGAGCCGCTGGGAGTGTTTGTTAGGCCCAACAGTGATCGCAGCTATTGGTGGGGAGGGAAGTTGTTCTCTGCTCCCTTCAGAGCAGGGCACAATATGTCCTCCAGTGCCCTGTACTGTACAGAGGGCATGGCTGCATTGGAGGGTTACAACCTTCCGTGTTCCAGTGGTCTGAGCTTCCACATCCCAAAAGCAGGTTTGTGGGTTTTTTTTTAAAGATTTTATTGGGGAATTGGGGGAGGGGAATACCGTTGGGGAATCGGGGAAGGGGTACAGACAAGTTGCTGTCCTTTTGTTCTTCAGTCTACTTGCGGAGGATGTTGCTTCACTGGCCCCTGTTGGTATCGTCATTACGCCCTTCCCGGATGAGGCAGACCGGTCGCCGGCCTCTGGATGTTGCTCACCGCGGCTATTGGCAGCTCACGCTGGCTGCCGGCCACTCACTGTAGCCTATGGCAGCCCATGGCAGCAGGGCCTGCAGCTATGCCGTCCCGGGGACTCACAGCAGCCCAGCTCCAGGTGGAGCTGTTGTTCATCATCTTAGCTGTAGAGGGCAGTGTCACTGGACCTCATATGTGAGACGGAACCGGGTCGCTGGCTTCCCAAACCAGCGCTTAACCACCCCGGCCCCAGGCATACTCTTTTTACATTGGTGGGTTATGGGTACAGGATAGTTAATAGTTAGCATTTAACAGCACATAGAGATGGTAATCAGGACAAGAATAACAATGAGGGGTTCGAAGGTGGGGGCTCTGGGTGTGCCCTGAGGCAGCTGCAAACAGGGATTGCTGAGACATTCCAAGGGTATGTTATCTTAGATGCAAAAAGACAATGGAGGACCCACCGAGTGGAGTGGTGCGGTGGTTAAGCGCTGGCTTAAGAAGCCAGCGGCCCGGTTTGGGTCCCACATATGAGGGCCAGTGACACTGCCCTCCACAACTGATAACAGCTCCACCTGGAGCTGGGCTGTGCGAGCCCCGGCCACGGTGTAGGCTCCAGTGAGTGGCCGGCAGCCAGCGTGAGCGGCCAATAGCCGCGGTGAGCGACATCCAGAGGCCGGCGACCGATCTGCCTCATCCGGGAAGAGCGCAATGACGATACCAACAGTGAAGCAACGTCCTCCGCAACTAAACTGAAGAACAGGAGGGACAGCAACTTGTCTGTTCCCTTTCCCCAATTGCCCAACGCTGTTCCCCTCTCCCAATTCCCCAATAAAATCTTTAAAAAAAAGTCAGGATGAAGGACTGGATACAGGGAGAAGAGAATAACTCAGTTTGGGACATCTGTAGTGTAGGTTTTCCTGGTCCATTCCAAATACGAGGGGTAGTGATGGACATGAAGTTGAATGAGGATGTCTGAGCAGGTGATACAATACAGAGGCCAGATGAACAGAAGCAACAGCAGAAACCATGGCAATGAAAGACCAAGCAGCCAAAAGAGAGTTTTTTAAAAAGGAGAGAGAGACAATAAATTTAAGAAGATTGAAATCATTTCAACTGTATTCTCTGACCACAATGCTATGAAACTAGAAATCAATTATAAGAAGAAATCCGGGAAGCTGACAAATAAATGGAGGCTAAACAATATGCTATTAAATAGTGAGTGGGTCACAAATGAGATCAAGGAGGAAATCAAAAGATACCTCGAGACAAACGAAAATGAAAACACCACGACCCAAAATCTCTGGGATGCTGCGAAAGCAGTCCTAAGAGGGAAGTTTATAGCAGTGCAGGCCTACCTAAAGAAGGAAGAAAAATCTCAAATCAACAGGTTATCCTTACACCTAAGGGAACTGGAAAAAGAACAGCAAAAGAGGCCCAAGGGGAGTACAAGAAAGGAGATAATAAAGACCAGAGCAGAAATAAACAATATAGAGAAAAGAAAAACAATACAATAGATCAATTAAAACAAGTGCTGTTTTCTTTAGAATATAAACAAAATTGACAAACCTTTAGCCAGGCTAATCAAAAATATAAAAGAGAGAGGACTCTAATTAGCAAAATCAGGAATGAAAGAGCCGAAATGACTACAGACATCACAGAAATACAAAAAATTCTAAGAAATTACTATGAGCAACTATATGCCAACAAATTTGACAATCTGGATGAAATGGATAATTTTCTAGAAGCATACAACCTTCCAAAGCTAACGCAAGAAGAAACAGAAAATCTAAATACCCTGATTACTACCAAGGAAATTGAATCAGTAATTGACAAGCTCCCAAAAAACAAAAGCCCTGGACCAGACGGCTTCACAAGTGAATTTTATCAAACATTCAAAAAGAACTATCACCTATTCTTCTCAAACTATTCCAAAAAATCCAGAAGGAGGGAAGGCTCCCAAACTCTTTTTATGAAGCCTCTATCACCCTGATTCCAAAACCAGATAAAGACATCACAAAAAGGAAAACTACAGGCCAATCTCCCTGATGAATATAGATGCAAAAATTCTCAATAAAATATTAGCAAACAGAATTCAGCAATATATTAAGAAGATCATACATCATGATCAAGTGGGATTCATCCCTAGTGCGCAAGGCTGGTTCAACATCCGTAAATCAATTAATGTGATACACCACATCAACAAAATGAAGGATAAAGATCACATGGTCATTTCAATAGATGCAGAAAAAGCATTTGACAAAATCCAACAGCCATTTATGTTAAAAACCCTTAGCAAAGTGGGAATACAGGGATCCTATCTCAACATAATAAAAGCCATATATGATAAACCTACAGCTAACATCATACTCAATGGGGAAAAGCTAAAACCATTCCCCTTAAGATCAGGAACAAGACAAGGCTGTCCACTTTCTCCTCTTTTATTCAACATAGTGCTGGAAGTTCTAGCCACAGCAATCAGACAACAAAAAGAAATAAAAGGCATCCAAATTGGCAAGGAAGAAGTAAAATTGTCACTATATGCAGATGACATGATACTGTATATAGAGAACCCCAAAGACTCCATCAAAAAACTATTGGAACTGATAGACGAATTCAGTAAAGTAGCAGGATATAAAATCAATGTTCAGAAATCAGTGGCATTTGCATATACCAATAATAAACTAATGGAAAGCGAAATTAAGAAAACTGTCCCATTTACAATTGCGTCAAGAACTATAAAATACCTAGGAATAAATTTAACCAAAGAAGTGAAAGATCTGTACTCAGAAAATTATAAGACATTGAAGAAAGAAATCATAGAAGATACAAATAAATGGAAACACCTACCATGCTCATGGATAGGAAGAATTAATATAGTTAAAATGTCCATACTGCCTAAAGCAATATATAGATTCAATGCAATTCCTATCAAACTACCAAGGGCATTTTTCACAGAAATAGAAAATATAATCCTAAAGTTTATATGGAATCATAAAAGACCCAGAATAGCCTCGGCAATTCTGAGGAATAAAAACAAAGTTGGGGGGATCACGCTACCAGACATCAAAACCTACTACAAGGCCACAGTAATCAAGACAGTTTGGTATTGGCATAAAAACAGGCACATCGATCAGTGGAACAGAACAGAGAGCATTAATGCCAGAAATAAATCCAAGCATTTACGGACAGTTAATCTATGACAAGGGAAGCAAGAATTTACACTGGAGTAAAGATAGTCTATTCAATAAATGGTGCTGGGAAAATTGGACTGACACATGCAAAAAAATGAAACTGGATCATCTCCTTACGCCTTATACAAGAACAAATTCAAAATGGATTAAAGACTTAAATGTAAGACCTGAAACCATAAAAATCCTAAATGAAAATATAGGGAGTACATTTGCAGACATTACCCGGAGCAATATTTTTACTGATACATCCCTACGGGCAAGGGAAGTAAAAGAAAAAATGAACATATGGGATTATATCAGACTTAAAAGTTTTTTCACAACAAAGGAAACCATTAATAAAACAAAAAGGAAGCCTACTGAATGGGAGAATATATTTGCCAACGATATATCTGATAAAGGGTTAATATCCAAAATTTATAAAACACTCATGAAACTCAACACCAAAAAAACAAACAACCCAATTAAAAAATGGGCAGAAGATATGAAGAGACATTTCTCTAAAGAGGACATACAGATGGCCAACAGGCATATGAAAAAAGTTCAACCTCACTGGTCATTAGGGAAATGCAAATAAAAACCACCATGAGATACCACCTCACTCCAGTCAGAATGGCTATCATCAACAAATCAACAAACAACAAGTGCTGGCGGGGCTGTGGGGAAAAGGGGACCCTGCTGCACTGTTGGTGGGACCGCAGATTGGTGCAGCCACTATGGAAGTCAGTATGGAGGTATCTCAAAGAACTGGAAATAGAGCTACCTTTTGACCCAGCAATTCCACTCCTAGGTATTTATCCTGAAAAAACCAAGACACTTATTCAAAAAAAGTTATGCACCCCGATGTTCATAGCAGCACAATTTACAATAGCTAAGACTTGGAAACAACCAAAATGCCCGTCAGTAGATGACTGGATTAAGAAACTGTGGTATATTTATACAATGGAGTATTACTCCGCTATAAAGAAGAATGAAATCGTGCCATTTGCAATGATATGGATGGACCTAGAGACTGTAATGTTGAGTGAAATAAGTCAGTCAGAGAAGGACAAATACCATATGATCTCACTCATATGTGGAATATGAAAAACTGTATGAATGAGCAAAGTAAACAGAAACTGTCTCATAGATATAGAGGAAAAATCAGGGTTGCTAATTGGGAGAGGAATGGGAATGAGGGAGAAGGGGAAGGGATGAGACAGCAAAAATAGGCAACTACAATATTGCCACTGGGATAGGAAAAACAGTTTGGGGAATATAATTAATAATGTTGTAAATATTCTGTGGAATGTCAGATGATCATAGGTCTTGTTAGGGAGACCATTTCATGGATGGAGTAGAGGTTTGATCACTGCACTGTATTACTAAAGTGGAGGTGGTATACCTACTGTAATTGAATATATATAGATAGTCACGGGATGTGGATTATACTGTGGAAGAGAGTCAGAGGAAGAGTAATAGATATATATGATATGGGGGGGTGGCGAATTGGGGGTGGGGGGTTGTCACTTTGAGGGGTAAAATGTATAACTATTGCACTGTGTTGTACACCTGAAACTATTGGGGGTGGGGGGGTTGTCACTTTGAGGGGTAAAATGTATAACTATTGCACTGTGTTGTACACCTGAAACTAATTAAAAATAAAATAAAATTAAAAAAAAAAAAAAAAAGGAGAGAGAGAATTAAATCAAGATTAATATGGCCTCCTGTGCCTGTTGGTGTTGGGCAGGGGGACCTGGACCCTGAACAGCAGCCTGGGGGAGGGGACAGATCAGGAGAGCTTCATTCGTGCAGCATCCGGGACGGAGAGACTCCCAGGGGGCAGCGGTGACCACCCATGACGGCCACTACAGAGATGAGGACAAGAAGCCTCTGGAGGGTCTGCCTCAGCATGATTTTACCTGAGTGACAGACGATGGCTCACAATGAATTAAGAAGAGAATAGCTGGTGAACAAGTGAAAGATGTAAGAGTAGGGTCATTTCCAAAGAGGGGAATCTGATGGTGGGAGAAAACAGCAGGACAATAAGCTGAACCAGATTGGCAAAACAAGATGCTACATTGGTTGGTGAGAGGTGAACATACCGCACACACAAGGGAAAGAACCAGCACTGACTAGACGTGGGAAAGGGAGATGATGGGCTGCACTACTTGTGAAGGGAGGGGCGGTAAGAGCCAAATCTGAAACAAGTATTCATTCCAACGAGAAAATGATGGAATAAAGTATGAGTTCTGTTTAACTTCCAACAAAAGAAAACAAGCCATAAAACAACCCCCTCCCCCACCACGTGCAGTCCTTCCTATCAGGGTACTGCTAACAGACTCCGTAGCAATAGATTCAAGGTACTGAAAAATAAAAAAGATACTGAGTTTCCTTTAAGATGAGAAATACTCAATAATACTCTACATAAATACATCTAACTAAATTAAAAATTAAAGTACAGGTTGCTGTATAAGAGTGAATCAGGTTGTTTTCTAAATGTAGTAATTAAGTCAATGAAGCAAAACAACAACAACAAAAAAAACACAACATCCTCAAAACTGAATTAAAATCCAACTATTGAAACCTCACTAGTTTAAGTTACAACGAACCCAAATGTGAAATCACAGTTGGTATAGCATCTTACCACCTACTGACGATCCAATAAGTCTGCCCAAGGATCTTAGGAAATTCTTACAGGCAAAATGTTGACTTTCCAGGAGGGTTCCTTGTCTTTTTTCATTCTTTATTATTTAAAAAGAATGAACCTTGAGTATAACATAATTATGTATCATTTACTAAGTTTTTCCCCCTTTTAATTGAAGTTGATATTGGTGATTATATGGGCACTTCAAGTATGTAAAGAAGCAAGCTGGAGTGTAACCGTTGTTGTAAAGCTGCCCACAAACTTGGAAAATTAAATAATAGAATTTACACTTGGCACACAAACAGGTGTTATTCCCAAGATGAACAGTAGATGGCAGCAGAGAATTACATTTATGGGGGGGCATACAAACAGGTGTTATTCCTATACCTCACACTAGATGGCAGCAGAGAAAAGCGTTTCCTTACTCTGTATTAAATTGAGAATGCAAGCCCCTGGGACTGAGCTCACTTTGAAATAAATCCTGTTTAGGCCTCGTCTCACCTACTGCTCCCGTTTTCCAGATGAGGCACACACAATTATTGTCTCCATTTTCACAGGTATTTAAATAGAAGACTGATTCTAACACAGCTCTGAACTAGAATCAAGGCGGAGGTGGGCCCACCTGGGCCAGTGGAGCTTGCACACACGGGATCCTGGGCAAACAGAGTGATCCAAATAGTCCTTGCAGCGTTGGGTGAAGCAGCACCAGATGCCTAGGGCCAGGGCTCCCCCACTTCTGTGCCCAGCCTGTGCTCGGGGCTTTTAAATCTGTCCCTCCTCAGCCCAGGGCACGGCTCCGCTTCTGCCCGTGTTCCCTTCCTCTGAGGTCACAGCTTCAGACAAGAGCTTCCTGACAGCTCAGACTGGAGTCTGGGAGGGTGGCACTTTCCTTATGGGGACATGCCCGGGCCCCAGACAGGGCAGAGCTGACTCCTGTCCCCTCCAAGTGCTAGCTGTGTGACTTCGGGCAAAGACACGGAACCTCAGTCTCCTGGCCTGTCAGGTGGGGATAAGCGCTCCCTCTCAGGGCGACGACGGTGAGGGGTCAGTGAGGGGATGCAGGCCAGCTCCTGCCCAACACGGGATCGGCCCTCGCTCCCCCTCCCTCTGCCCCTCTTAGTCCTTTTTCTACCTTCTGTGGGCTGGAAGGATCAAGCGTTTAGCAAATCGGGCCGGCCGAGTGGCGCATTGGTTAAGAGCTGGTTTGGGGACGCCAGCGGCCCCGGTTCGGATCCCACATATGAGGGCCAGTGACACTGCCCTCTACAGCTAACAACAGCTCCACCTGGAGCTGGGCTGCTTTGAGTCACTGGTGACAGTGTAGGCTGCAGCCCCTGCTGCAGTGGGCTGCCATAGGCTACAGTGAGTGGCCGGCAGCCTGCGTGAGCGGCTGGCAGCCGGTGTGAGCTGCCAAGAGCCGCTGTGAGTGGCCGACCAAAGGACAGTGACCGATCTGCTTCATACAAGAGCGCAATGATGATACCAACATGGGCCAGTGAAGCAATGTCCTCCGCAACTAGACTGAAGAACAAAAGGACAGCAACTTGTCTGTTCCTCTTCCCTGAGTCCCCAATGCTGTTCCCCTCCCCCAATTCCCCAATAAAATCTTTCAAAAAAGAGTTTCGAGGTAGTGACAGGTGCCTTAAAGCACGCGGGGCCGGTTACAAGGTAGGTGTGTTACAGAAGCTGCTGTGTGGTGGGCTACGCAGGTGAGGCGTGCAGGGCCCTGGAGACCCACTTACGGTGGGACCGAGTTATGCAGGTGCTGTCCCAGTCAGCTCTTGGCAGGGCCGGCGAGGGCCTTGTCTCGGCTTATTCTTAGTTGTCTGCCTGAGCTGAGGGATGCTCTGAGGCTGCCAGGGTCAGTGGGAAGGGCAGTGGCCCGGAGAGAGCTGCCCCCTGGCCTCAGGCCTCCTGCTGAGGGCAGCCGAGTCTATGCAGAGAAAAATGGTGACCGCCCAACCTGCGAATCTGGCTCCCTGCCCCGCCCCCTCTCCTTATGTCCCCGTGTCCAGCACGAAGACTTGGGAAACGTGGGCACTGAAAGACGTTCAGGGACAGACTCGCATTCTCAGCCATCCTCTGAGCCGCGTTCTGCCTGTGCAGACTCAACTGTGAAGGCAGCCCATAGACCGGGGTCACCATTCCCATGTATAGGTTAGAAAACAGGCACAGAGAAGCTGACCGTATCGCCCTAGGTCACACAGCTGGTAAGTGCAGAGCTGAGGTAACCCATTATGGTCTAATCTGGAGTCCATATGCTTTGCACCATGAGACGGTGACTCTGAAGGGACAACAA